>CAJJDN010000189.1:46260-73943 GCA_905182985.1 Paramecium sonneborni | reverse complement strand
GTATTTGAATCATAAAATGTCATAATATACAACAAACAAGGAATTGGAATAAAAACTAAAACAGAATTTATTTCTGAGATAATAGGAATACTAAAAATAATATTTAGAATCATTACTATGGGGAATAATACATCCAGAGAGTATGAGTATGTTTTAATCCAGAGAGTATGAGTATGTTTTAATGTAAAGAGATATTGGATAAGACACATCATGGATTGAAGATGGCAAAATAGCGTATTTTATAATTTTTAGCAATAAAATTGTTATAATATATATTAGATTAATAAAAATATATGAAATGATAAGAAGTATAAATAATCTACTAATCTATAATATGTTTACATGGTAATCCTGGAGTATTAGCATAGAGCATAGCTGAGTCTTTGGGAGACCTTTTTTAAAAGATATCACTAGGTGGAGTATCAGATGAAGCATAGATAAGAGGTAACCGAATGACTTATGTAGAAGCATAGGGAGGAGTGATAATGGAAGCAATGAAGAAGCAAAATGTATGAATCCAGTTATCTTACTAGATGAGATAGATAAGATTAATCAATATATAGTTGATTCTGCGTTATTAGAGGTTCTAGATCCTGAATAAAATAAAAAATTTTTAGATAATTATGTAAATGAAGAATTCAATTTGAGTTAAGTTCTATTTATTTCAATAGCAAATTAGTAATAATATGAGTAATAATATTAGTTTATAAGCAATATAACCATCATTAAGAGATAGATTAGAAATAATAGAAATTCCATCTTATACTATAGATGAGAAAGAGAAGATTGCAATTTTACATTTAATTCCAAAATAATTAGAACTTAATGGGATTGTTGGTAAAGTAGATTTCAATATAGAAATGATTAGATATTCATCATGAATTATACAAATGAGAGTGGAGTTAGATAATTAGAGAGATAAATTGATTCTATTTTTAGAAATATAGCACGTTAATAAGTAAGAGGTAAAAGAAAGGGATGTTACAATATTAATAAAGGATTTATTTATACGAATTTTAGACTTAGATTATAAACAGTTGGAATGTGCAATGGTTTAAATGATGGGATGAATATTTTAGAAGAGATTGAGAATAAAGGATAAGGAAATCTATTTTTTAAATCTAAAGATCAATAAATAGTTGAATAAGGAATAACTGCATTGTCTTATTTAAGAAATTGTTTTAGACATATTTAATTTCATAATTGGGATATCTATAATGCAAATTAAAATTGTTTAGGAGTTTGTGTTGTCTGTTGCCATGATTTCTCTTTTATGAATAAGAAGGTCAAATCTAATGTTGTCTTTGCAGGAGAATTGACAGTTAAAGGATCTATACTTAGATAGGACAATCTTAGAGATAATATTATATAGGCAAATATTTATATTATATAAACATTTTATTTTAATATTTAGCATCTATCACATAATAATTTAACCTTAATAGATTACATTCTCTAAATTTTATCTCATTGTCGTCTTATTATAATTTTTCATTTTATTTATCTATTTCATCAAATAATTTTATCAAAGTGATTGCTTAAAGTTCAAAACAAGCATGTTCAAATTGTCCTTGATAAAAATCAAATATTTTAGCTGGCTATTTGTTTGCTTTAGATATATAGTAACTAATACGATTTGACCTTAAATATTAATAAGAAATTACCATTTTAATACAACTCTAGATTAAGAATTAAGTGAATTCATAATGCTCAAATATTTGCGAGATATATTTTTTACATTTAAAATGATCTTTATGATCAGGTTTCCAAGGTTATGAACAAACATAACAAAAAGCCTTACAACAACCTCCTGGAGGTTTACACATCATATAATTACATCCTTCTGATCTCTCTACTGGTTTTTTACAAAATGGATCCTCTTTACAATAAAAACAGAATATATTCTGACATGATTCACAAGTCACTTCTTTTATTGATTTTAATGTGAGTTTTAAAATCTTATTACAATTAACTCCTGTACAATAAACTAAAGACTTAGAACTATCGACATATCTTCTACTTAATAAATTGTCAAATTCAGGATTAGAATATCTTTTAAGCATTTAGAAAGGAATTCTATAATTGCATCCATTCTATAAACATTTCACTATTAAAAATTATCCACAGAAATTTTTTGCTTTATTGTAATACCAAATTTATGAGTCCATCCTAATTAAATTTCCATCACAAAAACAAACTGAGCATGTTCCTTTATGACCATTTTCATTGATCTTATCATGATCTTTATAAATTCCTTCAGATTTTAATTTTATCAATAAAGCTTCTTAATTAGAGAAATATTTTTAAATGACTTCTTCTAGATTCCAATTAAATTACATTAATAACTTCATAATTATAATAAATTACTTCGAAAATAATATCGATCTTTAAACCCAATACATCTTAAAGTTCTAGCATATCTTTTTCAATAACTTTAATGACATCTTTTATTTCCAAAATTTATATACTCTATTAAATTATATTCAATTTTATTTACCCTTTTATAGAGTATTATCTTCCCATTTGCTTTAAAGACTCTATAGAGTATTATCTTCCCAAAGAGTACCTCTTCCATAAATTTTATTTATTTTTTTTAATTAATTACTATGAATGATTATATGGATTACATAAAGGGGATTAAAATATATATAGATGATTCAGCAAATAAAATTCAAGAAAGAGTGGCTGATATTGTTAGAGTCGATGAAATCAGAGATTTGAATAAAATGCAAGCTAAAAAATATAGAAATAGAAATAACAATAAAGAACCTTTTCTGGTTACTTCAGGTGAAGTATTTCAGCCAGAAATTGAATTATAAAAATTATAATAACAAAATTAATAACTTAATGAAAAGATGAAAGAATTAAAAGAACAAAGAACAAACCTTAAATTTTAACTTGGAAAATATAGATAACTTATAGCTGATAAAAGAAAGATGATAAATAAAGAATGTAGATATGGTTTTCAATTACTTACATAAACCAGAAGACTTAGAATTTTGAATGAGAAAAAGAGTAAATTTCCTTAACTATTTATTACTTCCACTTCCACGATATCAGAAAAGAAACTAAATTAAGTTCATATTCTCTTAAGAGATGTAATAAAGACTGAAAGATAAACTCCATTATTTAGAAGCAATCGTAGATATACTTTTGATTAATTATGCAATTAAATAAAACAGAATATTTAGCTACATACATAATCACTTACCAAAAATTAAATAATACTTTCTTGAGTTCTCATTCAAAAGTTCAAAAGGACTAAACAATTCAAAACTCTGTGATTTTTTTAAATAATCTAATTAATTATTTTATTATTTTCATCTCTCCAAGAATTATACATCTTTCTACTACTATTTTTTATCAATATATATATATATATATAACTATGTATGTCTTCATAAATTTATGATAAAAAATTGTTGAATAAAATATTACAGACAATTTATATAGAAGGTAATATTAATGAAAGGATTGAATTGTATGATTATTCTATATTCTCTATATGAGAATTCATGACTTTCAAGGTTATCAGCTCAATCCAGTGATTTTGATTTCTGCTTCTTCAACTTCAGATGAATCATTTGCTTAAATTTAAATTTCTTTTGAAAGTCCATTCAACTTCTTCTTTAATGCTTCTTTTCCTGCAGCATATACCATCTTTTATTTTACTGGTTGATTGGTATCTGGTGACCAGAAAATGAAGACTAATTTATCAACTTTTCTAGGTGGAACATCATCTGTTTAAGCATGATAATCATAAACAGCCTATCAGAACTTTTAAATTAAAGAATATATTTACTTCATTTTAAAGATGACTTACAGATTCTGCATAAGTACTAGTTTTTGCTCCTTTTTAATCAACAACAATCTAATATACAATATAAGAAATACTTCATTTCTATCTTTATTTAATCAAAAGATTACATTTCTATATTGTTTTCCTAATTTTAAATTATTGAATTCTGTCACACAATCATCACTAACACTTGTACCAACTTTTATAATGATATCTTAAATTTATATTTAAATTTTTGTTAATTAAATCACATAATCATTTCTTATTCACCATTTATTAGTATAATTATTACTACTTATTGTTGTTGCTGTTTACATTGTTTTAGATTTTTTATTTGAAATTTCTTTCAATTTAGATGATGGTCTTTAACTATTTCTTGTAGGTGATACAAAATCAACTTATTCTTTTTATCTTGATGAATCCAAAAAATCAGATCCAGGATTAAATGGAACATGAACTTATTCATGAAGAAATTCATATTCTGTAGGCTGAATAGACTTAATGTTTAGAAACTGAAGATTATTAAGACTTTGTAAATATCTATGATTCAGAGATTTTGAAATAGCCAATATTAAAGGGAATTAGCTTATTGTGGAACTTATGTTGCATATTAAACTTATAATTAACTACTTTAGCTATATTAAAATGCTTATAAATTTGCAGAAATTTATAGTTTTTATTGAGTTTCTATCTATGAAATTTCTTATTAAAAAAACATTGGATGTTATTACATAGATGTCAAAGTTGGATTAGAATCTTTAAAATTAAATGATTAAAGTGTAAATTATTAAGATTATTATCATAATAATGGATGTTATTTTGTTGATTACATAAGAAATGATTATGCTTATGATTATTATTCTCTCCTTAATACTCTTGATTAAATCTCTATAGCATGTTCATTCAAAATGTCAGCTGGATTACTTGGAATAGTAAATTTGTTATTATTATTTATTTATTATTGCATTAATTCTAAAATACTTCCTTCATAAATCTATAAGTAATTTGATCTATCTTCTACTTTTATTGACAAAATTCTACTAATTAATTTATTATTTACTCTAGATAACATATCATTCAGAACTTCTATAAATAACTATAATACTATATACCTTAATTTATTTAATATTCTTAAAAATCATAAATTTATTAAATTGGTTCCTATAACATCAATTCCAAACATACTAATCCAATTGTAAATACTTCATTTTCTCTAGATTATATTCTAGCTGAAACACCATTCTTCCCAATTAAAAGAATAAATCAGGTGAAAGATAACAATATTCTTCAAAACCACTCAATAATCTATTGTATTAATCTACATTTGGTAAAAGTAATTTCACTTAATTTGTATATTAAATAATCAATTAAATTTATAATTTGATTATTGTTCAATTTTAATATGTTTCTTAATTTTTTTTTATTAATAACTCTATTAATTTAAAAAGAATATTATAAATATATAAATGGTTATGGTCTTAAATCACGTGATATTTTTCTCTATTCTGCAATTCAATTAATGTTTGAATTATTTATAATAAAAACTAATACCAAGGCAAATTTGATGGTAATTAATTCAGAGATAACATCAATTCTAAATAAATTACTACATAATGTCGATTCTTCATCTTTTTGAATATCTAATAAACGAATCAAACCTGGCATAAAACTAATTTACTAATATTATTCTAATCTCTTCAATTTTTTTTGATAATGCATCTCACTTTAATATACTTTATGCACCACTGCCACTTTAATTTGTGTGCACTTCAATTTCACAACCGAAACTAAACTTTATTTTTAAAATTATTACATTCTACTTTCTCTTGAATCAACCTTTAATCAATTTTTCAAAAAATGTTATTTGGCTTGTTAAACTTAACCCATAAATTTAATTAACTATATTTAGTATTAATTTTAATTATAAATATTATCATAAATTAGTAGAGTTAAGATGATTATTATTCATTTATCTATTGAAAGCATTTTATTATTTTACCTAACCAAAGTTTTTAATAAGTTTTGTGAAAAATTTTAATTTTAAAAATTCAATTGAAATTCATTTTATTTTTATTAATATATTTGAATTCTATCATTAAGACTTCATATTAATATATCTATAAAATAATTATATTTTTATCAATATTTTTCAATAAATGATCATTAGATTAGTCTTTACAAATTTATTAGTGGTTTTGTTATTTTTAGAATAAACTATTTAAACTCTAACTCAAACAGAAAAGAAAATAAACTAAAATCAAAAATATTAATAATTAAAATAATTTTTTTAAAGTATATGTTCTAACTTGAAGAGTAAGTTAATAAGATTACACATAAAACAATATATAATTTTATTTTCAATTATGTTTCATAAAAATGTAATTTTTGTTAAGGAATTATTATAGTAAATAGGTTCACTTATTCATTTCATAATAAACCATAAATTAGTTAAAAAAAAGAAGAAACTTTAAATACTTAATGACCAAAGTGTAAAGCTATCATAGAAACATCAAATTCGCAAATAGATTTACTTCTGCAACAATCAAATATAGCATTTGGTTTTTCTTTCTTTTCCTATAATTTTGGTCTCATAAATCCAATTATTACATTCCATAATTTCAATGATTTTAGGAAATCCAAGAGTTTCATCTTCCTATTCAAATAATTAAATATTTAATTTATTATTGAATAGGAGGATTATCTAAATTTAAATAAATTTATTCAACAAAGCTTTCTAATTTTTTTTCTTCATTTTACAATTATTCGAAATTAATTTTTGTTCCTTCTTTCCTGTTATAAATTATAGCCTATAAACCTGATTAAATTTCATTTAAAATTTAATCACATAAAATAATAATCTAAACCATTCATATTGTTAGCTTTTCTTAATTAAAATAATTATATTTTATTGTATGCCCAAATTCAGGATTTAGATGTGGAGTTAAAGCAAATTAGTAATCCATGAATATGATTCTCTCATCATCTCCATCTATTATTTTAGATCTATTAGTCTATTTTTATAAATAAATAAAATAATATCTACTAATATTGTAAAAATAAGGGCTGGTAATTTTACAGAATCTGGTATACTTGCCCTAGTAAATCTAATTTCATCTACATTCCATAATTATTTATGATTAGGTTCTGATTTCTAAATTAGAATATCAAACTGAAAAACTTCAGCTTCTAATTTTTTTAGAAAGACTTTAAAATATCCTATAGCAGCTTCACGACAAACTTTTTAAAGAGATTCTAAATCTCCTACTAAGTAAAGATTATAGATCTATTCAAGGATAACCTTAGCCTCGTTTTCTAATTCATATAGATCAAAATTTGGATCAAACTTATTTTATTGCTCTTGCAACATTACTTTCATTTGTCACAGTTTTCTAACATATTTTTATATTTAATACTTCTGCATATAAAGAAACTTAAACTAAATTGCTGAGATGATTCTATATTCTATCAGATAAATCAGCTTTAAATTATTTCATTTCTGATTGAAATGATACATATTCTTTATAAGCATCACTATTAACAAATTGTTATCCTTAGTCACTTTATTTTAGTCTACTTTAAATCTTCTAAGCTATTTTTTAGCTTATACAGCATTCCTTTTCCATTCTGGAATTCTCTCTTAAATCTAAATAAATTTTAATTCATACTCCTGCTAATTTTTCTTCACACATATAAGCTATCTTCTCTTCTTCTTTCTTTCTCTCTGCTAACTTGGCTTTTACTATATCATGCTAATTTGCTATATTTAAACAAGTTTTTCCAATACTTGTCTCCTAATTTGCATTTGCATCTGATTAAATTTAACTGCTGATCATACTTTCTATTTTAATTTGGAAGCAGAGTCTTTAGCTGAATCTTTTACAGTATGTAAAATATCTATAACTAATGTTGGTTATTTCTCAATTTCTTAGGTTTTTTTATTTTCACTGCAAAAATTATTTATTTATAACTCTTCTCTAATTGAAAATGCTCACTCTTTAAAATCTCTATACTTATCTAATTGGAACAAACAAGTTTACAAAGTTTATCATTAAATATAAAAAATTTAATTTAGGGTAATAAATTGCTTTATTTTGTATATCTATAAAATTTTATAATAACAGTATTAATTATAATATATATTTAGATATTTTTAATATTAAAATAGAGAAAATAATTATGAGTAGGTTTTTTCCTTTTCTAACAATTTATATCAAATGATTATTAAAGAAATGATTCTTCTCTTAATTCTTCAATAATTTACTCTATTAATTTTTCTTCTTCCAAAGTTAATTACCATGATAATATAATTTATTTATATACTTTTCAACTAATGGATTTAATTTATTAATCCATCTTTCTCTGCATTGTTTACCCAATTTTACATGGCTTGACTTGCAAAGCTAACTCATTTCCATGGATATCAGACTACATTTATTATATCTATTCTATTATGTATATTTTTCATAAAGTTCAGCTAGTATAGTATCATCTTCTCAAGACCAAGAATGATCTACTATAGAAGTTGCTTAACTTTCCATCCATTTATTTCTACACACTTTCCAAAAACTATAGAATAATAATGACCCTACCCAATCCCAATCGTAAACATCCTAAAAATTATAATTTATAAATACCATCTATAAAGGTTGCAAATTATGAATGCTATAATATAATTTACAATTATCTTCAGGAGGTCTATTTCATAATTATCAATTTTTTTCCACTTCCTATGTTTTTCATATTAAACTAGTTTTGCGACCTAGAATCAGTCGAGGATGCTAAACCTTCTAATTTTATTGTTAATTCCTTAAAATGATTCATTTTTAAATATATTTCTATAAAACGTAATATAAGTTAAATTGACTAAAATGTAATTTCTAAACAAGTAAATATATTTTTAACAAATATATTATTATTATTAATTATTGGAATATTATGACAATAATAAAATAAAAATTCAGTGTACTATTATTGGTAAAATTTCATTTTCCCAAGTAGTTTAACCTAATTTTATTAAATCTGTTAAGGAAACATGTATTTAAGAAAAAAAAATTTGAATTAAGAAAAAATACTCTCTTCATTTTGAGTTGTGATTTAAAAAGCTTACTTTATTCATTGTCCTTCTATTTAGTTAAAAATTAACATTAACAGAGAATTCTCTATTAATCAGGTAATTGTTTTTTATTTTTTGATTTCGAATAAAAATCACAATACCTTATTATTATTAATTGCTTAAGTATTTTTTTTCAGATTAATTTGAAAAAAATGATGAATAAAAATATTTTTTAAGACGCGTGTGAATATTTTTTTAATCTAATTTTAGTAGATAATTTTCAAAGTATTTTTTTTATATATTTACATTTAATAAAGGAAATAGAGGACAGTAATATTTTTAAGCATAAAACTACAATCTGTAATGATATTTAATTAGAATAAAGAAAATAATTAAAGTTCTAGAAACTCTTAAATCCTTTTAGTATTAAGAGAATGATCATGACAATAGTAAATGTCAAATTCAGTATAGATGGAGTGAATTATCAGATGATAANTTACCATGATAATATAATTTATTTATATACTTTTCAACTAATGGATTTAATTTATTAATCCATCTTTCTCTGCATTGTTTACCCAATTTTACATGGCTTGACTTGCAAAGCTAACTCATTTCCATGGATATCAGACTACATTTATTATATCTATTCTATTATGTATATTTTTCATAAAGTTCAGCTAGTATAGTATCATCTTCTCAAGACCAAGAATGATCTACTATAGAAGTTGCTTAACTTTCCATCCATTTATTTCTACACACTTTCCAAAAACTATAGAATAATAATGACCCTACCCAATCCCAATCGTAAACATCCTAAAAATTATAATTTATAAATACCATCTATAAAGGTTGCAAATTATGAATGCTATAATATAATTTACAATTATCTTCAGGAGGTCTATTTCATAATTATCAATTTTTTTCCACTTCCTATGTTTTTCATATTAAACTAGTTTTGCGACCTAGAATCAGTCGAGGATGCTAAACCTTCTAATTTTATTGTTAATTCCTTAAAATGATTCATTTTTAAATATATTTCTATAAAACGTAATATAAGTTAAATTGACTAAAATGTAATTTCTAAACAAGTAAATATATTTTTAACAAATATATTATTATTATTAATTATTGGAATATTATGACAATAATAAAATAAAAATTCAGTGTACTATTATTGGTAAAATTTCATTTTCCCAAGTAGTTTAACCTAATTTTATTAAATCTGTTAAGGAAACATGTATTTAAGAAAAAAAAATTTGAATTAAGAAAAAATACTCTCTTCATTTTGAGTTGTGATTTAAAAAGCTTACTTTATTCATTGTCCTTCTATTTAGTTAAAAATTAACATTAACAGAGAATTCTCTATTAATCAGGTAATTGTTTTTTATTTTTTGATTTCGAATAAAAATCACAATACCTTATTATTATTAATTGCTTAAGTATTTTTTTTCAGATTAATTTGAAAAAAATGATGAATAAAAATATTTTTTAAGACGCGTGTGAATATTTTTTTAATCTAATTTTAGTAGATAATTTTCAAAGTATTTTTTTTATATATTTACATTTAATAAAGGAAATAGAGGACAGTAATATTTTTAAGCATAAAACTACAATCTGTAATGATATTTAATTAGAATAAAGAAAATAATTAAAGTTCTAGAAACTCTTAAATCCTTTTAGTATTAAGAGAATGATCATGACAATAGTAAATGTCAAATTCAGTATAGATGGAGTGAATTATCAGATGATAATAATGAATCCAAAATGCTTTATGATAGAGTGGAAATTAAAATGTGAAATTTACAAAGAGCTAAATATTCTAAAACTTTTTAAATGATTTATGGGAAGTGATTAGATTTGAAATAAATGTATAATGTTATGATTTGATTTGATATTCATAATATTCTGATTTGATATTAATTCAGATATGAGAGAGGGAAGAGATAAAGTTATTGACTTAAGTAATAGTATCAAATCCTTTCAATAATATTATAGAAGATATGTGGGAGAAAAGAATGATTTCTCTCAAATTAATGACTTCTTTGGCCATCGTAATTGTGAACTTTCCTACTATTACAACTCCAATTCAAATGAAATTAAAAGTAAAGAAATTTATGAAGTATTTTACTTTAAGATTTTAAATTCACTATTTCGGATTAAGTGATTCAATTTCAATATTATTTGCTAATAAAAAATCCAAGTAAATTGTGTTCTATTAAGATTTTACAGCTCCTATAGAATTCATTAGCACTCCAATAACTCTTGACATTTTGGAAAGAAATTAAGAAATATTTCAAGCCATCTCATTTTATAGAATTGCTCTATGCTGATTAAATATTAATATATTTATCTATTGAAAAACACGCTTTTATATTTATTGTACTTAAAATTGTTTTGGAAATATATTATTCAAATAGATTTCTAAATGAATTAGACTAGAATATTATGATATAATATTTTTGGTCATATAAACTTTTTATGAATTATGGAGAAGTTAATGTAAAAGGTATTGTTAAATTTGATAAATATTAATAGAATGATCATTGGTACTCATATTTTGAATATAAATATGTAATTGGTTCGTATGTAAACATTTCCGAAAGAGAATTGTTTGTCAAATAGGTCATCAGATAACTTGAAATTATTGAAAATGAATTAGAGTAAAATTCAATTTGAAGATATTTGGGAGAAAAGAACTATAATGTTCTATTTACTTGACAGAAAGTAAAGAACAAACAATAAAAGAAATCATTAACCTAATATATTATTATTTGGATGGGTGAAGACTTTGAACTCACCAGTCAAATATACTAATTGCTAATTAAACTAAAAAACATAATTATACTTTCTAAATTTACAACTTGAACCTTAAGAAGTTACCAATCCAATTAAATTCTAAATCTATATGTAAGCCTAATTTAAAGAATAAAAAATTTTAGAACTTATTGAAATCATTACAAAAAGTTTAAAACTAACCTTTAGAAATTAACCCATAAATATATGTGAAGAAATAACACTAGAATCTAAATGTTACTTTCTCAAATGATATATATCTATATTTATTTATAAATATAAATTTACTTCCATGAAAGAATATCTCAAATAATATAAATTGGAATCATTAAATATTGTGTATGTTGTAACATACTTAACTTTATCAATTAATTGATACTCTATTTTCAGTGCTATAAGAACTTTATTCAGATTTTTAGAGAGATAAATGATGAACAGAGAACAGATTGCCAAAGTTTCAATTTTCCTAAATGAAATTTACAGGTATATTAATTGGATACTTATTGAAATAAAAATTTACAAATAAATAATGCCTAAACATAGCAGATCTGATAGTAATAACTATTCTTTTATCTATCATAGACAAATATTAGGTAATAGTTATAATAAGATTTTTTCTTGGGGTTTCTAAAGAAATATCAAGTTATTTAATACCAGTTTATATAAAATCAATATATCCCCCATAATATTTCAGTTAATTCAATATGTTTGTTATGATATTGGATAAACACAGGATATGTTATTGGACAATTGGTGGACATAGGTTACTACAATTATTTGCACAAGTATAATGCATTTTGTATATAATTATAACAATCCTAAATAATTAATTTAGAAAGGTTGAATAGAACATTTAAAAATTATGGTTTTTTTGGATCTTACAAATAATTCATAGAGACAAAACATAAAAGTTCATTTATTTTACCTGTTTAATAAGGAATAATTTTTATAAATCAAATTATTTAAAAGGAAATGTACTCTTTCAATTAATTTGTTAACAAATTTCCACCTATGTCATTATAGTTTCTACATCAAATATTGGCACTAGAAGATAAGTTGCACTATGACTTGAATCTATTATGTATATAAATTATTTGCTCTATATTCCTTCTCTGGCTAAAACATTGTAATATAAAATTTTTTAGGCAATTATTGGACAGAATGTATAAACATTACTCAGGGGCAAATGGTTAAAATATATAAGCTATTGAGTAATCTTTAATAATTGATGGATTCAGAAATTTATCCCATAAATTTATCAAAATCGACAAATAATCCTCTCACATGAGGTTTGTAATATATCATCACTTATGATTCATCAAATAATGAATCAAGATCATAAATTATTTACCCAGTCATTTTCATATGTGCAATAAGTTTCAATTATTTGTGTTATTTCCATATCGAATATGATAATGACCAATTATCAAGAACAAATCTTCTTTAACTATTTATCCATTATTATAATTATAGTATAATGTTATATAATCATTTATTATATTTACTTATTATTAATTCTATTGTAATTTTCTCCAAAATACAAATAATAAGAATTGTCTTTACAATATATAATATATATAATTGATAATAATATAAGTGTAAATTTATTTAAGTATCTTTTATAATAAACTGAATAAACTGGTATCATTATGAGAAAAGGAGATATTATAAAAAGATATCATTCATTTTTTTAAATAAAACTCCATATTATGCCTTAGTTAAAATAAATTGGATTGTTTTAGTAAATAACTTTTGTTTATTGAATTATGTAATATTTTGTTTATGGTAAATAATATGACACTTTCTCATTTACAGTTCCCTTCACAATCATCAGGAATAAATACTCCATAATATTTATAATCTGATTTTGAATATTGTAAAGTATCTTATTATAGTTATAAATATCTAATGCAAGTGATTTCTTATAATTATGGCTCATATTTTGTTTGTTAAAATATTCAAGACATATTTCATCATTTTTTACTTTCATTTATTCCATTTAACCATGAATACCAATAAATACATTGACACCTAACAAATTTATTCTCATCTTATATTAATATTTTAAATTATAATATCTTTAAATTTACTAATCCAAACAACAACATGNTATTTTACCTGTTTAATAAGGAATAATTTTTATAAATCAAATTATTTAAAAGGAAATGTACTCTTTCAATTAATTTGTTAACAAATTTCCACCTATGTCATTATAGTTTCTACATCAAATATTGGCACTAGAAGATAAGTTGCACTATGACTTGAATCTATTATGTATATAAATTATTTGCTCTATATTCCTTCTCTGGCTAAAACATTGTAATATAAAATTTTTTAGGCAATTATTGGACAGAATGTATAAACATTACTCAGGGGCAAATGGTTAAAATATATAAGCTATTGAGTAATCTTTAATAATTGATGGATTCAGAAATTTATCCCATAAATTTATCAAAATCGACAAATAATCCTCTCACATGAGGTTTGTAATATATCATCACTTATGATTCATCAAATAATGAATCAAGATCATAAATTATTTACCCAGTCATTTTCATATGTGCAATAAGTTTCAATTATTTGTGTTATTTCCATATCGAATATGATAATGACCAATTATCAAGAACAAATCTTCTTTAACTATTTATCCATTATTATAATTATAGTATAATGTTATATAATCATTTATTATATTTACTTATTATTAATTCTATTGTAATTTTCTCCAAAATACAAATAATAAGAATTGTCTTTACAATATATAATATATATAATTGATAATAATATAAGTGTAAATTTATTTAAGTATCTTTTATAATAAACTGAATAAACTGGTATCATTATGAGAAAAGGAGATATTATAAAAAGATATCATTCATTTTTTTAAATAAAACTCCATATTATGCCTTAGTTAAAATAAATTGGATTGTTTTAGTAAATAACTTTTGTTTATTGAATTATGTAATATTTTGTTTATGGTAAATAATATGACACTTTCTCATTTACAGTTCCCTTCACAATCATCAGGAATAAATACTCCATAATATTTATAATCTGATTTTGAATATTGTAAAGTATCTTATTATAGTTATAAATATCTAATGCAAGTGATTTCTTATAATTATGGCTCATATTTTGTTTGTTAAAATATTCAAGACATATTTCATCATTTTTTACTTTCATTTATTCCATTTAACCATGAATACCAATAAATACATTGACACCTAACAAATTTATTCTCATCTTATATTAATATTTTAAATTATAATATCTTTAAATTTACTAATCCAAACAACAACATGGGGCTGTTCATTTTCGTAAAAGTATTTATTTAAAATAATATTATGTATTTATATTACAATAAAAGTTCTGACAATGAATTACTTGAAAATTTATTCAATTCAAATTATAACATTATATTCCAATCATTCAAGTCCATAATTATGAAATAGCATCTTCTAAACTAAAATAGTAAAAACCGAATAATTAAAGAAAAATCAATGAAATCAGTTATTCTTAATATTGGAACAGGTAATTTATTTAGAGTGAATGCCAAAAAATCCAATCAAAATGACCATGTTTAGACTTATTAGAATGAAGAATATAATTTTAGTGAATGTTCTTTTTGTAGTTTAGATATGATAGAAAATTTGTCCATTTTAGTTTCTTGTGGACATGTATTTCATTAAAAATGTTACTCAAAATTGGGATGTCCTATTTGTAGAAACAAATAAGCCATTTAAATATATTTCTCAATAGAAATAAACTAAAATTAGAAAAGAAAATCAATTAAATAGAATATATTTTTTAAAAGTAATTAATTGGATTCTTAAAATAATA
Organism: Paramecium sonneborni; assembly: GCA_905182985.1. Classification (NCBI taxonomy): domain Eukaryota; phylum Ciliophora; class Oligohymenophorea; order Peniculida; family Parameciidae; genus Paramecium; species Paramecium sonneborni. The sequence goes on along the minus strand of CAJJDN010000189.1, from coordinate 58,455 downwards.
TTAATAAAGAATTTTATTAAAACCTTAGAACTCTAGTTTGTAAAGGAAAGGAACTTTGTTATTATTAAAATATTTGGAAGTACTGGAATACACAAAATGAAAAGTAAAAATATATCTTGTGAGAGTCTTCATAATGAAATTTCTAATATATTAACAAATCTCAAATTTGAAATTGATTATTAAAGTTATTCAAATGACAGAGTATAACCTTAATGTTATTTTCAATAACCATAAATATTATAAAATTCCTCTAAACCATCTTAAAAAAACATTCTAAAGTATTTATTTTGATTAAAACCAAAATAACTTAAATTTAGTTGATAAAAGTTCTTAACGTTCTAATTAAAACTAACTTATAAAGCTTTTAGACCTTATAGTTATAATGATTGGGAATGAAATTTGAAAATTTATTTTATCTATTAATGATAAATTATAAATTAAATTATAATTATAAATAGAATAACTTAAGGGAAAAGACAGAAGATAAATTATACATGAAGTATTTTATTTGTAAACAAGAAATTAATAAATGAAATAATGTATATAAATCAAAATAGCTTGCAAGAGAATGAACATGTAAATCTATAATTAATACTTTTATTAATGAAGGAAGGATAAGAAAGAGAAAGAGAGAAGGATTAGAAAATTAAAAAAAGTAACTGCAACTTACACAATTATTTTAAATCCATAAAAGCCCTGTTGTCAAATATATCAACTGAATGTGAAATTTTGAATAATCTTTTCTTTAAAGGAATGCATAAAATAAATTGACTGAAAACTACATTCAAGAATACAAAAAAACAAAAATTAGGCTTTATTTCAATTATAATAATATCACATATTGAAAATTTCTCAATATTTTTCAAGCAGAAATTTAATGTATAAAGTTGATATTAATTTTTTATTTTTAATATATTTCTAATATCATATTTATTATCTTATTAAATACAGTAAATTAAATTCAAACTAAATCGTTAATCAGTAATTAATTTTTCTTTAAAATTAATGAGAAAATCCTTAAATAATGTTTTATTAATGAAAAAACAAAGTGGAATCAAATTTAAAAATGCAAATAAGGTGTAAACAAAATGTAGATTTTCATTGTGATATTGAAAATCTTATTTAGTTTGTGAATTGTGATGATAAATTTATTTGTTAATAAATGAAAAATAAAAATTAAAAAAAGTAGAGAGAAGATGGGTAGAAGTAAATGGGTTAAAATTGAATTGATTGAGTGAAATAAGATTTGAATATGAATATGATTAAAATAAAATTGAATATTTTCAGATCATTCTCATAATTTAAGGAATTTTTTTTGATAAGATTTATAAGGAGGGTTTATCTACAATAATAATGGCAGCTATCATAGCAATAATAATTATGACAATTAACATTTACCATGAGAATACAAAAATCAATGGTAACTAAGTGAAATTATAATGCCATAGGTTATCCAATAATAAATCCTACCATTAAACCAATAAAACTGGAACTAAAAACTAATGTAAAAGCTTCCATTATATAGACAATTGTAATAGACATCTTATTATTACCAATAGCTCTAATAATTGATATTTCCTTGACCTATTCTAACATATATGTAGACATAGATGTCATTAAACTAAAGAATGATAAAACCCTAACAACCCCAGTTAAGAAACTAAATATAATTTAAATGAGTTATTGACTTTATTGAATGGGATGTTTCATAATCTCTATAATCCCAAATTCTAGCAGAGACCCCCTTGGGAATCTATATACTTTTTAAATTGTTCATAGACAGTATCAAGATTACCTGAATTAGAGACAATATCAAATAATCTTCTCATTTGATAATTTTCAAGTGCATTAATTTAATTTCCACAAAGTTGGTAATGATACAAAAACATTTTATTCTTAGACACTAGGTAAACTACTAAATTTAAGTAAAGGTGCTGAAGTGATGATTGAAGATGCTCTCATTTAATGGTATTAACTATATGTATTATTATACACAACAATAAGAAAAGTGCTATCTATATCAATTTTAATATTAATTATAGCACTTTGACTACCTCTACTACTCTACTAGTATATAATTATTCAACAGGATTTAATTAGCTATTATAGTAGAAGATCACTGAAAATCCTAATCTTTACATATAACTATCTGATGAATCTGTTACCCAAGTAAAACTTTTAAGAGTATTTCCCAAATCTAAAATTATATTTTTAAATTATATGACTAAAGAGTTTAAGTTGCTTAATTTTCAATCTAAACACTCACACCAACAAAAATAAATATTACAAATTCAATAGATAATGCATACATTAATACTGTTCTTCTATTTTTAATCTAATTAATTATTATATATTATTTACTCTATGTGCAGCAAGATTCTTTAATACAAAAAAGGTTTATCCCATGACCAATATGCTAAATTGTTAAAGAAGTGTTTATGCTCAACTATTATCAATTTATCAGCATCTCCATCTGGAAACTTACCATATGTTGATTCTAATAAACCTTTTACTTAATATAAATCAAATCTACAAACTCTTCATTCAAAAAAGTGTCATAATAATTTGTTAAATTAAGTTGGCTACCTATTGATTCAAAGTAGTTCTAGATATAATATGACCCAGAATTCACTATATATTAACATATAATCTCCTTATTTCAACCTATATGTTTCTGCTAATTTCCTACTCATTATTATTTCTGTTTCTTAAATTCACCAAATGGATATTCCCAACCCAATCTTATTGCTTTCTCTTTCAATATATCTAGATGTGGTTATTAACCTCCGCAATTGTGACCTAAATATTATCCATCTCTTAAATCATTAAAATGAGCTTAACTTCCAAATTCCTATCTTTTAGATATTCTTAAATTTCTAACATTTTTTTATTTTTATTTTAATTAACTATTATTATGCTTTATTTCACTAACTATTTCATATATCATCAATATCTACATTCTCACAATCACCTGTTTTTTATAAGTATGTAAAATTCATTTAATATTAAATTCTTGGACTTGTTTAATTTGCTCTTTCTGGTCCTAATATTTCATTCACCCTAGTGAAATTCATAAAGTCAACTATAAGATATCCTTATTATCTTGCTGTGCCACTATAAATAATAATCAAATATTGAGGAGATTTATCCTGTTCTTCACTTAAATAATTAGGATTTACATTCAACCTAATCTTAAATTATTAATTACAATATGTCAGATTGAGCTGCTAGACCTTCTGCTAATTTAAAAAAAACAAAAGGTGCTCTATCAATTATAGATTAATTAACAGCACTTGCAGCAACAACAATCAAAACACTAAAAAATGATACACAATATCCATAAGGTCTTCTTTTCATTTCATACCATGATTAACCTATCATGAATAACATCGAAGAACAAATAGATATTGAAGTACCTTAAGGAACCATAGACTCTTTTCTCTATATTGATTTAGGTTGCATTTATATAATAATTAATTATTAATATTATAAAAATGTTAAAGAATATAATACTAATCTACTTTATTATCATTCATAATATACTTCTACTCTCAACAATTAGTTTGTTCTCTATGTTCTTTTTTAAGTTTACATTATTAATGAACTTGAGGTTGTAAAATATCAAACATATGATGTAAATTTATCATATGTCTAATACAACTTCATAACATCCATCTCTTGCATGCTTGGACTTAAATTTCATAAAAGTATCAATTGGTGGAGATTAATAATAGAACATGGCATTTTCATTCCAATTCTTTTGGTTAGTACCAATATATAAATAAATATTACATATTTGTATCGAATTCTATGTGCTTGAATTTAAATAAGCACATATTTTGCTTTTTTGTTTGGTCAAATTCAAAAAGCTCAATGCACAATCTTAACTTAGCGTAAATGTGTTTCCAAGCATACATACCCTTTTGATTTTTAATGTAATAGAGTTTCTATAAGCCTATAACTTTATTAGGTTGACAATCGCTCTAATCTTACTATCAAGTTTCATTCACTTCTAATGACATTGGAATAAGTGTAAAAAGGAAAGATATTATGATTAATGATTTGAATGCATTTATGATAATTTTTTTTGTAATAAAAATAATGAAATTTTCAACTATTAAAAATGAGTACATTAGAAGCTGCAAGTAAAAATAATTTTTATTTTGGAACAAAATATGATCACAATGGAGTAATATATTCATTACTATCATAAGGAAGTTTGAAGTAGTAAAAAGAATTAAACAAAATTTAAAGAGAGAAGGTAAATGAGTTGATAAATTTCTTAGTACAACAAAATTACAATTTTTATGCTTTTCATTCTTATTAAATACTTTAGTTGATAAGACTGATCCTCAAAATTGTGAATATACTTATACTGAAGGAGCACCGAAATGGATACATCAAAATTATGTTATAATTTAATTTAAGTACAGAGAGGATTACATATATATAATTCATTCACGATCTTGAATAAAAAATAAAAGAGTTATTATGAATGAAATGCAGGTTGAAGTTGAAAAAATTAAATAAAATAATTTAGTCCCTGTATTAGAAGATTTAGAGAAAAACTGTAGTATAAATAATAAACATGAAATTAAAANTAACAGCACTTGCAGCAACAACAATCAAAACACTAAAAAATGATACACAATATCCATAAGGTCTTCTTTTCATTTCATACCATGATTAACCTATCATGAATAACATCGAAGAACAAATAGATATTGAAGTACCTTAAGGAACCATAGACTCTTTTCTCTATATTGATTTAGGTTGCATTTATATAATAATTAATTATTAATATTATAAAAATGTTAAAGAATATAATACTAATCTACTTTATTATCATTCATAATATACTTCTACTCTCAACAATTAGTTTGTTCTCTATGTTCTTTTTTAAGTTTACATTATTAATGAACTTGAGGTTGTAAAATATCAAACATATGATGTAAATTTATCATATGTCTAATACAACTTCATAACATCCATCTCTTGCATGCTTGGACTTAAATTTCATAAAAGTATCAATTGGTGGAGATTAATAATAGAACATGGCATTTTCATTCCAATTCTTTTGGTTAGTACCAATATATAAATAAATATTACATATTTGTATCGAATTCTATGTGCTTGAATTTAAATAAGCACATATTTTGCTTTTTTGTTTGGTCAAATTCAAAAAGCTCAATGCACAATCTTAACTTAGCGTAAATGTGTTTCCAAGCATACATACCCTTTTGATTTTTAATGTAATAGAGTTTCTATAAGCCTATAACTTTATTAGGTTGACAATCGCTCTAATCTTACTATCAAGTTTCATTCACTTCTAATGACATTGGAATAAGTGTAAAAAGGAAAGATATTATGATTAATGATTTGAATGCATTTATGATAATTTTTTTTGTAATAAAAATAATGAAATTTTCAACTATTAAAAATGAGTACATTAGAAGCTGCAAGTAAAAATAATTTTTATTTTGGAACAAAATATGATCACAATGGAGTAATATATTCATTACTATCATAAGGAAGTTTGAAGTAGTAAAAAGAATTAAACAAAATTTAAAGAGAGAAGGTAAATGAGTTGATAAATTTCTTAGTACAACAAAATTACAATTTTTATGCTTTTCATTCTTATTAAATACTTTAGTTGATAAGACTGATCCTCAAAATTGTGAATATACTTATACTGAAGGAGCACCGAAATGGATACATCAAAATTATGTTATAATTTAATTTAAGTACAGAGAGGATTACATATATATAATTCATTCACGATCTTGAATAAAAAATAAAAGAGTTATTATGAATGAAATGCAGGTTGAAGTTGAAAAAATTAAATAAAATAATTTAGTCCCTGTATTAGAAGATTTAGAGAAAAACTGTAGTATAAATAATAAACATGAAATTAAAATTAGAAGGATTATTTTTAAATGAACTTGATGTTAAGAAAGTAATTTAGAGAGAAGTAATAAAAATATGAAGAACTAAATACAGTTAAAAACTTTAGGTTATCTATGGAAGAATTAGCAAAGTCAGAAATTTTATATAGTTAAAAATTAAAAATTTAGCAATTTAGCAAGAAATTAAAGAAGTCAAATTTTATGAATCCAATAGTAGAAAATAATAGAAGGCAAAATGATCAGAAATTATGAATCAAAGCATTTTGTCAAAAAATAATTAAAAGAACTGAATAAGAAATTGAATCAAATATCTGCAACAACTAAAAGTATTCAAATATATAATTAATGTCAAAAAGAAACTGCTGTTAATTTTGAAGATTTATTATTAATAATAAATTTATATATTTTATTTAGAATAGATGAATAAAAGTCGTCATAGTTCTATGCATAAGATCTTTGGTTCTCCTTAAATATTTATGTTTGATAGGGAAGAATCTAAGTTTTAAAAAATTGTTTTTAGAGGTTGTATGTTCTGTATTATTCAGAGCATTCAATAGATAAAATAAAATTTTGTTGGGAACAATCTTATAAATAAGATGAATGATTTAGATTTAAAAAAAATAAATTATTCAAATCAATAAGATATGGATATTCATGTTCACAATAGTTACCTATTGCCATAAATTAATAAGTGTAAAAATTTGTTAAATAATGAATGCTTTGTGTTTTCTCCATAAATGACTGTAGATTTTCTATTTTATTAATTTTAGAATCTGAATAAAAATTTGGAAAATATGCTAAAAGAAATACTTAAGATTCTGACATATTTTCACTCAAAATTCCTACTGATAAATAATATTCTCAAAATTCATCTGCTTATGGTCAGTTTCATTTTTAACCTGAATTTAAATTAATGAAAATAAAACCGGTTTTCAAATATCACACAGTTAATAAAGTGAAAACTGATTATGTAAAATAATATTTTATTATCAACAAAATGAACACTTGCTATTGTAAATTATATTTTATAATTTATAAACTCATAATTTAAAATTAGAAAAGTGAAAACTCACTATTTAAAATAATATTTTCTTATTAACAAAGTGAAAACTCACTATTTGAAATAATATTTTATTATTAACAAGTGAACACTCATTATTTGAAGTTATATTTCTTAAAATGATATTTTTATAGTAGTAGTGAACACTCATAATTTTAAATTACAATTTAAGATGAATAAAGTAAAAATTCACTTTTATAAATTAAAATTTAATATGAATAAAGTGAACACTCATTATTTTAAATTAAAATTAAATATAAATAAAGTGAACACTAACTATTTTAAATTAAAATTTAATATAGTCAAAATTTATATTATATTAAATTTTAGACTTAAAATTTTGTTTATGCTTAATTCATATGTAATCATTATTTGTTACTAAAATTTTGTTTATTTCCTCTTAAATATTTCAAATCAAATTCTCAATAATGAAGCTGTTTTTTTTTTTAAAGGTAATTATGAATTTATCTGATTTAATTTTTTCATCATATGGTTAAATCTTATGTATTGCTTTTATGGAGAAGTTTTTCTAAATATTGCCCAAAAATATATGAATTTACATTTGCCAAAACAAATTTGAAAACATTAAAATCCATTTGTACCTATACAACCAAATTCATGTAAATTTTTTTTAAGTTAACTACCCTTCTAAACACCTTCTCTTTTTATTTACTACAACTTGGATTTTTTGATTAATGTGAAAATCTTGTTTAATCTAAAAATAATGTATTAAATCCCCCTTTCATATAAGATAATAATTCTGTACAATAGGATATTAATATTTGTTATCTTGATTGATTGAAGAATCCAATACCGCGCGCACAGATAGAGCATTTTCATTAAGATTGAAATGAAGTTTGAATCTGGAAAATATCAGTTTTGAATTCCTTTGTTCGGTGACCTCTGATTCATTTACATATCTGATCAACCAATCAATGTGTTCTTATGCAAAATAAAATTAAGTTCCTAACGATTCACTATCAGGATCTTATTTCCCTATAATAAATTGAACTTTTTGATAATCCTAAAATTATTGAAATATTTTCTTTTGTCAACCCTAATTGTGCTAGTTTTCTAATTAAATAAGCATTTCGTTTGATTATAAAATTTAGGTTTAACCTATTTTTATTCTTTTTGATTATTTTTGTTTTATTTTACATCCTTAATTCTAATTGCGTATTATTAAATAGTATTATTGCTTCTTCTATGGTGAATAACTTTATTAAAGGTTATTTAGTTTTTTGTATAGACCTTTAACATATGCTATTATGTGATATCAAATTATAACATTCAGAACTGCATCTCAAATGATGCACTATTAATTCTCCTCATTTAAGTTTAGTTTCCAAATTACAATACATTAACCCAAATATATTTTCACTTTGACTGACATATACAGATTAAAATAGATATTGAAAAACTATATAGGAATATTTTTTGAATTGCTTAAATATAAATTAAATTCAAATTAAATAATCTCATTTAATTTACACTTGGTAATTAATGATGTCATTCTTTATAGTTCATAGCTTGTATTTATGTTTTGAACGTTCAAAAAATATTTTTTGAACGTTCAAAGCCTAAAAGAAGTAATGAACTCATTCCCTGTAAGTGAAATAATTATTAATTTACCATATATTATACTTATAATTATTTTTTATAAAATATGATAGGCTCAAAATATTACAATTGAAGAAGCCAATAACATAGTTGGATCTCTGAAATCAATGTACACAGGATTGACGCTAAATGGAATATATCTCCAGAAATACAATTCTCCTTGTGTAACAAGCGAATATTTACTTAGAGTTGCTCTGAAAATAGTGCTTTATGTCATGTGGCAATCATTGATGATAAGGGTAGTTTGAATTTATACTTTTTTATATTGTTTATGATATTTTCAATCATGTTTAAAGGATTCATATTATGAAACTTACTTCTAAAGATTGAAATTTTATATTTGGAAATTGCTACATTTACTTGAAACATTTAGGCTATTTGAATAATTATAACATTGTAATGCTTCTTCAAATCGATTTAATTAACATAATGTATTAGCTATATTATTATTTAGTAAAATTTACCTTTATTATTATAAAAATTAGCATTTTTAGGATTTATTAAAATTGCTAAATCACAATATTATAATGCTTCTTCAAATCGATTTAACTCTTATAATATACATGCTATATTTTATTTTCTCTAAAATTTTACCTTTATTATTATAAGAATCAGCATTGTTAGGATTTTTTTTTATTACTAAATCATAATATATTAATGCTTCTTCAAATCGATTTAATTTATATAATGTATTAGCTATATTTTAATATCAAGCAAATACAACCTATTTTAAAAACAGTATTATAATCGTCAGGGTTATGTTAAATTGCTAAATCATAATATTATAAAGCTTCTTCGAATCTATTTAAGTTCGACAATGCAGTTGCTATTGACTAAAATAAACTATTACCTTTGTTAAAAATAGCTATGAAATTCTTAGGATTTTTTTTAAGAGCATGATCACAATATTATAAAGCTTCTTCATTTCGATTTAACTATAGCAATGCATAAGCTATATAGTGTATCAAATAAACTTTACCTTTATTTATAAGAGCTAAGCAATTTTTCGGATTTCTTTAAATTGCATAATCATAATATTATAAAGCTTCATCAAATCGATTTAACTTAAGTAATGCATCGGCTTAATTGTGAGATTAAATAAATTTTACCTTTTTAATTATAAATCTGAGCATCTTCAGGATTTCTTTATATTGCATAATCGCAATATTGTAAAGCTTCTTCAAATCGATTTAACTCATACAATGTTTTTGCTATTTAAGTTATCAATTAAATTTTACCTTTGTTATAAAAGGCTGCTTCATCTTCAGGATTAATTTAAATAGCTTAGTCACCATATTATAAAGCTTCTTCAAATCGATTTAAGTAATTTAATACATTTGCTATATTTTATCAATTATTCTTTACCTTTTTATCTATATGCAACATTATTTTCTGTATTTTAGTTAATTGAGTAGTCATAATATTACAAAGCTTCATCTAAGCGATTTAACTGCTTCAATAAGTTTGCTAAATTATATTAAATCAATTTTGCCTTTCACATTATAGATATTAGCATCTTCAGGATTTCTTTATATTGCATAATCGCAATATTCTAAAGCTTCATCAAATCTATTTAATTCAAGTAATATATTGGCTATATTTGAAAATTTAATCAATTTTACCTTTAATCTAAAAAGCTCTATGATCCTAAGGATATTTTTTAATTGAATAATCACAACATTATAAAGCTTCATCAAATCTATTTAACTCAAGTATCACTTTCTATTTAAAGTATTCAATTTAATTAATTAGAAAAATCACTAATCTTATTGTAATTATCATTATTAAATTAAAAAATGCATTGCAATCCTATTAAATAAGAATATTAATGACCTCACCATCATATCCCTTTAATGTCTTAATTAATCAATGTAGGTAAATATACAAATTATTAGAGTTGAATGAATACTAACATTATTAATTTGAAGTATGATCTGTCTATTTAAGTTACAAAATTGGTGAAACAATACTAGTAATATTTTTAAAATAAGAGGAGTCTTCATTTCAGTTATAATAATTTACTTAAAATTCCTTTTCTTAAAGGCATATTCATATAGAATTATTATAATAAAGAATTGATATAACATGGAGCTCCAAGAATTTAACCTCCACATCTACCTTCTTTATATCGAACTTCAATTTATGATGATTTTAAATCAAAGGTAGCATACTTCTAGAGGAAATTCATCTTTACATAATTCTAATAATAATTAGAATACTCTTTTTCTTGTTAATTTTTGTTTAGATGCAGTATTTTTACAATAATCATTATGCAACTCAATTAACATTTATATAAATATGTTGTGAATTCAATATCTACGGTAATATTATTATAAACTTACAATAAAGAGATCAATAACAATAAATTTCCTTACAATAATTTAACTTCATTTTCAATAAATCTGTATTCAATAATTTCTCTGTTAGAAATCAATGATATTATTTATAGAGCCAATTAATGTGCATAAAAAAATGTTAAATCATTCACTTAAGCAAACAAATTAAGCAACTACTAAATACAATTCATCATATTAAGTTTCTCCTTTAATTAAAGTTTTCAAAATATCATTACTTAGATTCACATCATTTCTTAGATTCACATCATTTCTTAGATTCACATCATTTCTCTTTTCAATATCTTAAAAACAAGAATGAAAAAAGTTGTCATTCCTCATTTGAACTAGTTAATAATTCAAAAAATCTATTAATTGGTAATTCAACTTAAAGTAATTAAGGTCTCGTATATAATCTAGATTAGATATTTGTATATATTTCTTCAACTCCAATTTTTTAATTAGAGAATCTACAAATACATTCCATTCTTCTTCTAATTCAGAATTATAGAATAAATATTATAAAAGTTATGCTTCATCACATCCAGAAATATTTTTTTTCTCTTATTTCTATAATTATATACTCAATAGACTACACAATTTAGGATCTTTATACTTTTTTTATACAGCTTACTTCAATTTTAAGAATTATAAGTCATCATTAATCTATTCACATTACAATTATTCCTTTAAAAATTTACAAATGATATTATTATATATATTTATTGTTTACAATTAAAAGATTACTCCAATCTGTTTTTGATTACTCAAATAATTCATATACTTATTTATTTCTAGGAATCATTAACAAAATAGACGAAATCTTCTGTTCATGATTCCATTAATTAAGTAAGATGAATAATTAATTAAAATGAAATTTCACCAATTTATTTTTTCATTAAAGGTACTATTTCTTAATCTATGGATTCTTTTATTAGTGTAATCATAAAATAGATTCTCATTATATTCTTTTAATAATTAATCTTCACAATCCAAAATATTACAATATAGCAATATCTAGCTGACAATTTTTATCTATTAATATAGAAATTAATTAATATTAGTCTGATATTTAAACTAAATTCATAATTTCTTATACTCTTTCTGCAGAATCAATTGGTGCATATTCATTATTTTTTATTTAGTTGGTTGTACAAGAGTTAATTTTTAATTAAATTTGTAATCTTTAAGTGTTTTATTGTCAGCGAATAGAGCTCCTCTACAAAATATATTACAAATTCATCTGATTAAATTAAATTTGCTTTTTGAGTAGCTA
>CAJJDN010000188.1:120690-131987 GCA_905182985.1 Paramecium sonneborni | reverse complement strand
ATTTTATACCTTTTGTATATAATGTGTTGACATCCTTTTAATCAATAGACAAAGCTTTTTCAGCCCATATAATGGCATCATTATATTTCCCAATCGTTCTTAGAGAATTAGCTAATTCATTAGTATATGATCTGTCTACCTTTTATTTATAATGAGTTGCAATGTTTAGGATAGACAAAACCTTATCAACCCATACAATTGCATCATTATAATTATGAATCATATATAAGGACCTAGCTATTATATTTATTTATGATGTTTCTACCTTTCCGATATAATGAATTTATATGATAAGGATTAATGAGTAAAATAGTATCTAATAAATTTATTGCTTCTTCATATTTTTTGTCCAAATATAATTTGATTCCTAAATTTATCATTTTTAATTACCCCTTTCATGTAATTCATCTAATTTTTTTTTTACCTATTGATTTAATTCAAAATAATTTGATTCCTCTAGTTTCAATTCGAAAATATTTTTTTTTAATTACTCCATAAGATCCTTCGAATATTTCTTTACATCTTCTAATAAATCTGCGTCATTCTCATGAAATTTAATCACTTAATCTAAAGCTTAACCCAAATGCTTTGCATTCAATCTTTACAACCTCTCTTTATTGAATTGGTATTTATTTTATAATCCTAAACATAAGATAGTAAATAGATCATTTATTTCTTCTACCATTACACTTATTTTCGAGATTAAACTTTCACTTTCATTATCAGTTTTTTAGAAAAACTCAATAAGTTCCTTAAAATTTTTTTAATTTTCATATGAGCAACATGATCTCCATTTTTAAGACATTAATGACAATAAACTCTATTCGCCTTGCATAATTCATTAAAACAAGCTAGTTCTACGTAATCATGTCCTTCTTAAGAACATTTTATCTAAACTTCTTTTATCTAATTCATATATTTTATATTAATTTGTAATTCTATTAAATTGCTAAAAATAAATTTTATATAATAATTTCATACTTATTGAATTAGCAATCAGCCAAAAGAGCATCTTAGTTAAATTTTTTGAATTAAAAATAGCAAGCCTTGAACAAAAATATTGTCAGTTTAATTAGACTTCAAATGCAGTAATTACACAAGAACAAATTTAATGGATATTAATTCAGACTTAATTTTTTGTTTCATTTAATTCAAAAATTATATATAAATAGTATGATAATTATGTAAGATAGATTTAATTAGACTGATAATTTGGATTAATAAACTATAAGTATAGACAATTAATGCACGCTAAAGTAAGATAGTTAGGTTGTGTAATTTTAATTAAGATATAATTTAAATCAGTGAATATCAAAAAAATCATAAAAAATTATTAAAAATTAAGTAATCTAAAAATAAATAATAATTTTTATTTTTTGCTTTTTATTTAATATTCAATATTAGATTTATTTTTAGCATGAATTGTTAAAAAACTTGAGTAGTAATTTATACTGGTCATTATTGAAAAATTAGGTCATACTGTAGATTTTCCACTTCCACTTTTTCATAATCCATTCAATCATAAGATGATGTCTTGAAATTTTTAAGGGAGGCCAAAGTAGATAATAGTTCATTAGAACAATATTTATTTCATAAGTTATAAGATTTTTCATAAAAATATTTGGAAATTATGAATCATTCAATTAATATTAAGTTTGATAAATAATTAATGTCAGTCGATTTTTCTATATTTTTTGGAAATTAACCAACTATCCTAATTTAGACCAAAGAATAACATGCAGAATTTTAAAATGAGGAAGTCTAGAAAGTTTGTCAATTGTATTTAAAATTGTTAACTGTTTTTATTAAAATAATTAAGAAAAAAATACCTTTTGATTATAATTAATTCCATAACTTAGCTAATAAGGTTTAAATTTAAGAAATAATCACATCAATTTAGAGTTAATAAATGAAAACGAAAATTATCAATCTTTAAAAATCTTTGTTAAAAATTGAAAAATTTTGTAGTGCAAACACAACAATTCAACTAGTTGGTTTAGATTATTTCATAAATACTATTCCAAAAATATTTTATTTATTATTTGCTTGCATAGTTGATAGCTCAACTAGTGAATCTATAATAATTAAAGGTTAAATAATTGAAAATTAATTGAAGCTAATTAAAATACAAGGACAATTCGATATTACAAAGTTAAATGATTATACTAGAAGAATTAAGAGCTACTTACTTATTATATGTAAAGAAATAAAAGCATAATAATTTAGTATAATTTTTAGCTAAATTATTTTAGGTATTAATCTTGAATTTAATGATGAAATTCTTTAGCCATTTACCAATATTAAAATGCCTTAATTACATTTTAATTATTCAAAGAAGAAGTTCACTTAATGAATCAATAAAATAAATCTATATTTAAATTTATCTTTTGTAATTATCTAAGCTTATGTTGTAATATTAATAATATATTATTATTATTTCTAATTACCTAAAAAGCCAGATTACAATTTTTAATAATCATATTAATATAAATGAGATTATATTCTATACAGCATTTTCCTCATCTAACCTACTTCTATCACTACTTAAATCCTATTAATTGATAATTACATTGAGAACAGGAAATACTGAAACTTTTTAATTTTAAATCACAACCATATTGACATTTTTTTAAGATTTGTCAATACACTCATAATAGAATATAATGTGAGATATCAAAATCCTTCCACTTAGCTTTTTAAGTATATCCTTCAATTTTGATTATTTATAGGTCTTAGATCAATACGTAGGTTTCAATAGATTAGATTGTACATATATAATCTTTTTTGATATTATATAATAATGAAGAGAGATTTATTAATAATTTTAATTCTTCTATGAGTTCACATTTATGTCTTACAGATTAACTTAAATAAATAAATTAATATAGATTTGCACAAACATTAAAAAGAATCTCTAAGTTAAGATAAATTCAAAAGCTAATGATCATTATTTCTAATTGGTTTTGTATTTTTATTTCCATTTTGACTATTTCCAGTATCAAAATTGTTGCATATTTCTTTAATTTTAATTTTTATCTTTTATTTTACTCTCTATATGATTAGCAATAAACTATTTCTTTTTCTTCCTTGAAACTAATATCAACATTAATTAAAACTATTGGTTTGTCTAGCTACCATATATTCAATCAATTCTTTTAACTCTTTTGCTGCTTTTATTTTAATGTTTACAACCTGAGCCCTATCTAACATGTTAAATTGTCTCATAATTTTTATGCACAATAACAATTCAGATGATTCTTCGCTTATATGTTCATTGTTTTTGTTTTTATTATCATTGTACATTATAACTTAAATTTTTGACAGATGAGAGAATGAAAGACTATACAATCACATTATTGATAATTATAAAGATAATGATAGCAAAACATAAATATTCACTACTAGCCCTAACAATTATACAAAATCTATTTAACTATTTCTATATACTTTAACTAGAAAAGCATTTTTTACTATCATTTCAATTTGTGGTAATTAATTGATAGAAAAAATCTTTTTCTATCTCATTTTAAAGTGTAAATAAACAGCTTCAAGTTTTATACTACTAAAATCCTTTTGTAATTAATATTTTAAATATATTTCCTTCAAGTGTAGATTTGTATTTTTAATTTAAGGCTTCCATTAATTCTATAAATTATATAATAAAATAAAAAATAGTACAATGGAACAGCTGCTTATAAGATTATCAAAGAAAATTACAAATGGTCAATCAAATGAAAAATAATTAATTTATTAATAATAAAAATAATATAAAAATATAAAAGAATATGATAAATAAATTTAGATACAATCAATGCAAAGTTAAATTAAAGAATATAAATTTGCTATATAGGCTGAATAAATAATATACTCTTTGTTTTAAATTGTCATTTGAATTTTTTTCTATACTTACTCCACACTCGAGCAATCTCACTAGTCAACCAAATTTAGTGGCTTTGCTCTCAAGACTAGGTTATAAATAAATTAAATAATTTTAGATTGATGTTTTCATTTTAAAAAAATATTAATGATTTCTTTAAAGTTAAAAATGATAGAAAAAGATAATTAATTTAAAATCTTTAAAATCAATTTTCTAATAAATATTTAAATTTCATCTATTTCATATTGTAAAATTAGTTTGACTAGACCTTTGGGTTTGAATATTAATAAGTTAGTAATCTTCAAAAAATTTATTTTAATGAGATATGTATTTGTTATAATCTGCAAATATTTTTAACTCCTAATAGCTGTAACAATCAAAGCAGGCTTGAAATAAGCGTGGCAAAAGCCCCAAAGCTTTGAAAGATCTTCTCCTTGAGGTAAAGCTTTTTGAATTCACGAATAAATAGCTACTTTAGCAACTCATCTGCTAATGTAATATGTTGATTTTATACAACAATTATTATTCTGGCTGACTCTTGAAATAAGAAGTTACTATTAAATTATTACCTTTATTTTATTTAAGGTGTAAAGGGATGATCTAATTAACTCAAATAGAGAGAGGATATGTAATTTAGATCATTTATTATAAGGATATTTCATTCTTAAAATTTTAATAACCTACAAGCCAAAAAATGAAAATATTATAAAATAATTCGATCTTAATAAAGAGAAAACTCATTTTACTATCCTACAAAAATTAAAGGAAAAAGTTTGCAAGAATTACAAAGATAATCAGTTTTGAAAAGCAACTAATTTTATTTAATAAAAGTAATAGTGTTTTAAGTTATGCTATTAACGATTTAATTGAATTTATGTTATTTATTTTATTAATGATGGATAAATTAATTTATTAAGGGAAGCTTGAATTTTTAGATTTCGCATTTATTTTGGCTATTGGCCATTTAATTTTTAAAGAATTATAATTATTTTTGAAAATCAAAAAAAATAAAAAAAAAATCCTCATATAATCAATCTCTGGTAAATTAATAGGAATCTAAGTTTTTTAACTTATTAAATTTATTTTATGGTGTTATGGATGCAGTCATATAATCAAAGAGTATAACACTATAGAAAGGCTCTGACATATCTTTGGTATAATTTTTTCAAGTTATGTGGAAAATGGATTAATAATATTTTAAATAGGAACTGATGTATTAGCATTTAATATCAAACACCTTGATAGCTAGAAAATTATACGTAGTTTTGCGAAATATGCTATGTAGAAATTAAAACTATTAATTTAACTTTAGTAAATTCGAATAAAAGTAAAATGTAATTTAATAGGTAAAAGTAAGGAGTTGGGTAGGTTTAATTAAAGAATATATTAATATCGAAAATAAATAATATTATTTATGTGATAGATTTTTTGGCCCAGAATTTAATTTATGTTTTCAATATCTCTATGAGACTCTTCTAAATGGGGCTTATAATCAGTGTCCTTCAAATAATGTTTTACTTCCAGAATATGGATGTAGACCAGCTTGCGATATTCTTTACCAATTCTACTTTCACCATCAATGTCAGTACTTCCCAAGTATTTAAATTTTATAAAAAAGGCTTGGTAATAGCAGCTGCTGAATATTTTTATCTAACAAAAAAGGTTTAAAGATGTAAGTTCTTAAGATTTAGAATAACACAATAAAGAGTTTTGAGAGACAAAGAAAACTGTTGAATAAAATTATTAATCAAAATAGCTAAGATTTAAAAAAAATCTTCTACTAAATTTTTTTTATGATCAAAAGAAAACATACTTAAGAGGAAGTTCATAAATGAATATAATTTCAAATCTTTAAAAATGTGATCAATTTGAAAATTATTATAAAATAAATATTTGGATAAAAGCAACAAAAATGTATAGATTATGGTTAACACTTCATGTATTTTTAAAGAAAAACATATCCTAATAATATATCGGATTAAAATATTCACTCTTGTTTTATTTTCTTAAGGTTAGTTATTTGAAAAATTTTGACCATTCTAAAACGACTTTATTTTTCGTTTATCGAATCACTTTTAAGTCCCTAAACTATACAATCTATCTGATCCCCTAGAGCATTTTTTAAAATATGTTCTTGTAATCGATTGGTTAATAAATTAAATGCCTTTGCCGAAGTATCCTTAATATATTCCTCCAAACCTTATTTATATGAATTAATACTTAAAATCTTGACAATATGCTTATAAATGTCAACTCTAACAATAATTTAACAATTTTAGCTGTTTGAAAACGTAATATCTAAATTGACTTAATCTTTATTTTAACAAGCTACCATTTTGATGGATTATATTTCAGCTTTAATATAATAAAATTTTTTATCAATAAAGTCGCTTTTTAAGTCTTCAAGACTTGAACATTTTAATTAAACTTAGAGCTTTGTATATTATAAAAAGTCCTATCTTTGGAATTTTTATTTAGGGAGAATATTTAAATTTGGAATCAAAGATGACTATCCATTAAACAAAAGAACAAATCGATAAGAATATTTTATAATTTTTACATTTTTAAATCCATAGAACTTATCCTATTGTAATCCAAATGAAATAAGCTTGCAAAATTGATTTGGAATTAAAACATATACTTTTACTTTTTGAATACTAATAAGAGTTAATATTTGATATTAGGGATTATTAGTATTGATTTTTAAAGTATAACCTAAAAAATCATAATATTTTGAACTATTTTGGTAGTTTATTATATTGAAATCAACATATTTTAATTCTTATTTTATATGATCTATTTTAGTAATTTTTTCAACATATAATCTTATTTCTCCTTAAGTAAAAACTGTGTTAATTATGTCTTATTACTCATAAATTTCACTTTTAATATTGTAAAAAATATAATCCTCACCTTCTTTCAAATTAATTGTTTGAAATCCATTAAATCGATTTTCAAAAATAATTACTATGTATTAATGTTGAGTGATATGTTAAGCTATTTATACTTTCAAATAGGGGGAACCAGTATTTGTTTTTCTAAGATTTATTTTAATAACTACAGCTTTGACGTTATAATACTACTTTCCTTTTAATTCTTAATCAATTTATGATCCATCCACATATTAAAATTCTTGATTTAATACATATTTATCTAAATTTATTTCGAATTCATTAAACTATAATAGCTTAAGTAAAATACTTTTTCTATTAAAAATTTTTCTACAATCACTTTTTCTTTTTCCTTTTTAAATTAAATAATCTCCAAAAGAGGGTGATATAACTGAACATTCTAAGAATTGAGTTTAAATTGATGTTCAATGTAAATAGTTGCCTTTTGCTCTCCATCATAAATTTCGCATTAATTCAAAAAAAGTTCCTTATCTTCTTAATAATAATAATCAATAACTCGATTTATCTTCACTCGCAGAGGTATTGGTTTTTGACCAAATAAATAACTAATAGTTCCACTAATTATCATGTTAAAATATTAAAAATTTTAATAGAAATACAAATAATATTTAAATCTTAATTAACTAATTTATTAACTATTAAAGAAAATTGTATTTTCCCATAGACTTTTTGTTTAAATTATGAACTTTAGCTTTAATTTGCTTGTCATTTTGTCTCTTTTATATGAAATAACAATATAAAAAGGATTAATCGTAAAAAAATCAATTAATCCACCTAAAGTCTTTTTTAATTCTTTCTTTGTTGAATGCAGGATTACTTCAAATATCATTTTATGATATAATTCCTCAATCTATTTAGATAACTACTTAGAGTAATGTTTATATGCTCTATTTTATTAGTGCCTTATTTGGAACATCAATATTATTTGGAGGAATTCAAGCATTTTATAGTATAATTGATACACTCTAAATTTTAGCGAAAAATCCCCCATTTCATACTTTATCCTATCTGACATTATCAAAACTTAATTAACTTATAATTTGTAGACATATTTTGACGTTTTTGGGTTTGCCTAAATTTATTTTATTGAAAAAAAATATTAGATATTTAAGGTATTATTGATTTAATTCTTTATTAATTCATTCTAAAAAAATACCAACAAAAGTAGCTAGAGAAAAATTGAAATAATCTCGGCCTCATCAATCATTACTGTTTGGATTTCTCTCTTTATTATCCATGTAAATGTAATAGTTATATCTAAAATCTTCTATAAAATAAAATGTAAGTTTTTCTCTGAATCTGAAATTGAAAATTAATTGCTTGTAAAATTAAGTTTCTAGTATAATATTTAGCTGTTAAGTATTTTATTAATATTTATTTTATATTATCATTTCAGAACTCTTCTATAGTTTAATTTTAAGAGTTTATATGGCAATAGCATATGATTTTGCATTTAGTAAAATACTTTAATTATATCCCTTAGAACTTTATTCACCAAATATTTTTATTAGTTATAGCTCTTTTTTAGCTTGCATTGGAATTACAATATATCGTTTTCGCATTTATTATATTATTTAATTAGAAATACTCTTTTAAATGCAAATATAAAAAGAGAAAAAATGAGGCAGTTTTTTGAAAGAATTGAATTAAATCAATTTCCAAATATTATAAAGCAATTCTCTTAATCAAAAACTATTTTTATGATTTTATTAATTTTCACTTTTGAATTTTCAATTTTTTAAATAGGTGGCATTACATTTTTATCAATATCTATGATTTTATATTTATTCAAATATGTTCAGTTATAAGATAAATCAGAATATTTAAAATAATTATTTGTGAAGTTAACATTTCTTTAGCACTTATTAGTTTGAAATTCTCACCTATAATTTAGAATAGGATATTTTTATTACTATAATAGATATTTTAATGTTTGAGTTTGAGTTTGCATTATTTTAATGACCTTTTCAATTGGTGATTGATAGCTTTCAAAAATGGAGATTTCTTTATCAAATATATAAACAATTAAGAAGATTAGTTGTGGTAATATTAAGAATATAAGAGTATTTAAAAAAAAATCAACATTCTTTATCCAACATTTTTTAATGATTAATTATTAAATAAATTAAAATTATTTAATTTATCTTAAATTTTCTTTATTTCAATATCAATTATTTATTTATTTCAAAGTTCTTATAAAGGCTAATTATTATCATTTTTGTTAAAAATGACATTTTGAAAAAGGAATGTTTTTAGATTCAATAGTATCCCTATATCATTTTTATTTGTTTAGAATTATTCTTTTAAGACGGCAAGATATGAAGATATTAAGGCAAAAAAAAAAAAAAGAAATAACTAATAATTTATATATTAATTAAATAATTTTGTATTTTTATTCATAAAATATGAAAAATTTGATTAAAAAACAAAATAAAACTCTTTTTAGATATAATAGTTAATTAAATTAGAACAAACTCATAAGAATATATGTTAATCAATAATTTTATAATCTCATATTCAATAGAATAATCTTTTTCTCCTTTTGGATAACTTTGTTTACAATTAATAATTTGATTCAATCTGAATGGATGTATTTTAATTAGAGTAATTAAGATAGTCACTTTTAAAGTTTCTGTAATTTGAATTATGTTTAAATATTGATATGCTCTACACTAATGTTTTTTGAATGACTTTTAATTAGAATTGATGAAAAATTGAGGTAAATCTATTTTTGTTCTAAGGTTTATATATAATTATAATTAAATTTATCTATTATATTAAACAATTGACATCCTTAATCTTAAAATAATCAAATAAAATGTAAATAAGTAGACCAATCATTAAAACCTTTGATTTTACTAAATTGATTATAGATATTTGATAATGAAAAAATAGCCAAAAATCAAAAATTTTATGAAAAAAAACTTGATTGAAGAATTGTAAATTTGATTATTAGTGGTATTTTGAATAATTACAATTTTGAGAGTATCATAAAAATTTATTTTCTGAGTACATATATTTTAAGCTAAAAAAGAAAATTAAATGCTAATAAATACTTTAGGTATTTGTATTTTATCAATTTATATATATCAACTACATTCAAACTACTTGCTAAATTTTAAATATATTTCCAAAATATATAAATACATAATATTATTTCTATTTTTTAAATCGAACTAAGACCATAAACCTACTTTTTTCCCATTTTAGTATTCACCACTACAAAGTATTTAAGACCAAAAGTTGAAATTATCGTTTAATTCTATCCATTATCCAGTCTTTATTGAAAAAATATTTTCTTCATTTTATATATAACAATTATAATATCCTCCACCACTAAATTTTAGTAAAATTAAGATTTTAATATTACATCTATTAGTTTTTTCCATTCCAATTCCAGTAAGTATACCATGTTCCAATCTTTTAACCATCTATATAATCACCCTGATAAGTAACTTAACTTACACTATTATCGTAAAAAAACTGTAAATACTATTAAAATCTCCTACTCAATTCAATCCATCTTCCAACTTTAATATAACTAATAGGATCTTTACTCTTTTATTTTTAATCATATGATCCACCCCCACTTAAATATTTTTCAATTCTTACATTAAAATACTTTCATAAAAAATATCCCATCTACCAATTTTATTACCATTTTGATATTCCCCATAATATATAATTTGTTTCTAACTAATAATTTAATTAATTTTAATAAATAAAAACCTTGTAAATCCATCATAAACTTCAGTCCATTTTCCTATTTTAATTGAACCTTTATCTTCATCATATAAACCACCACCACTATTAATTGGGTAAAAATATTAATATAAATTATTTTTTACAGCAATTAAAATGGTTTATTGTTATTTTTTCTATAAAAAATATCCCATCTACCAATTTTTAGACCATTTAAATATTAACCATTATAAGTAATTTAACTTAAACTAAGTTTATAAATAATCTTTTAAATAAATACTCTTAAAATGAATCACTTAGTTCAACCCAATTTCCAATCTTGATTGAACTTATATTACAAGATATTCCTTGAATATCAAGATATATTCCTCCCCCACTAATTAAAAATATTACTTTATAATTCAATCATTACATATACTCAAAGCAGTTATCATCATCGTTTCTATATAGAATATTCCATCTATTAACTTTTATACCATTTTTGTATTAACCTTTATAAATAACTTAACTTTAACTATATTTATAATAATCCATCAAATGAAATACTCCCAAAAACAATCACCTAACTCTATCCAAATTCCAATTTTAATTGAATCTAGATTGCCATCGCTTTCTTTTTACTTTTAAACATATAATCCACCACCACTATTATTTTATATTATTGTAAAAACATAATAAATATATTTCTAATCTTACATTTTTTCGCTCTTATAATCTTCATAATTCTTTTTCCACCAAATATCCCATATGCCCTATTTTTTATTATTGTTATATTCTCCATTAAATGTTACTTGACAATTACTTTT
>CAJJDN010000188.1:45984-73636 GCA_905182985.1 Paramecium sonneborni | reverse complement strand
AATATTAAGATTGACTCAATCTGAGGATGATGATTTGAGATTTTGTAGAATTTTAATATTTCAAATAAATCCAAAAATTCTTTTAAATTAATTTCTAAACCTTGCTTTAACTTATAATATAATTTGTTCCCTTAAATTTTAAATATCCTCTAACCTTTATAATAAATTTCTTATTTAAGTATGTCTTGTTCAACAGAGAATCAGTAAATTTTTATTTATTTGAAATTTATTAATAATTTTGCATTTCTTGAAATTGGTTTAATTTTTATTTCACATTTTCATTTCTATCTTTGAAGATTATTCATTAAAATGAATATACATGTTTAATATATACTAAATTGAATCACTCTTATTTTACTAATTTATCCCCGCAGCATATGATTTAGCCGAATCAGAAAATATAATTATATCACCATGAGATATATGTAAAACAAACAAGACTCTGTAATAATATTTTTTACTTTATCAAATAAATGAAAATTCTCAATTTATTCTACTAGTCATTTTACTCTCCTATTATTCCTAATTTAATTTAATTTAATTTTATGTTAATGATATTTTCATTTTTATTTAATAAATTACATTTCTTATTTTAGTTTAAATTGACCTTTTAAATATACTACTTATAAAAAAAGATCATCTTCTTAAATTACATTGATAAAGTCAATCATTTTCAGTTTTACCCTATTCTTTTTATTAAATACCTCTACTTATCTATAAATATTTCAATTTAAATAAATTTGAAAATTTAAATAGTCTAAATCTTTAATTATTTATAAAGAACAAATTTAATAGATTTATCAAATAATTATTTATCATATCTTAATGATATATAATCAGAATTAAGAAAGTTTTTAAAAGATAAAAAAGGATCTCCTGAAAGAGTTTAAGGAGCACCAGTTGTTTTAAGAAGGGGGAAATCAAAAGAAAGATGTGAATGGAATACTTCAATAAGTTCACATCAATATTTTGTTTTACGATTAAATCTGTCAAAACTTAAGACAAACTAAAAATAATTAATATATTTTGATGTAATAATTTTCATGTTATATCATTATTTGTTTCTACTATTCTTCATCAATGCCCCTTTTTATTTGAATAACTATATAAGAGACTTGCCTTAATTATCTACAATAGAAGAATCTGGATTTATTATACAATTCTTGGCTTAAATTAGAGGTTATTTAGAAAATGTTTTATAAGATATTGCTCCAACTATATCCATATCAATATCAGTCTCCTTAACATCTTCTTAACTTGAAGTATTGTTATTTTCTATCTAAATATTAAAATTTTTTTATATCAAAATTTAATTTTTCAGCTTTTGCAAAGAATATTGTTATTTGAAAAACTTAAAGAGAGTCAATGTGCCATCATCAAAGCCAACTGCAAACTTACTTCCATCTGGAGATATTGAAAGTGAACTAATACTTTAATTCAATCCATCAAGACAGTAAAATTAAATCTAAAGCTCAACATTCCAAATTTGAATAGTTTAATCACTATGACCTGAAATCAAAATTTCTTCTTGACATGAAAACTCTAAAAGAAGAATAATAGAATCCTACTTTCCTTTAATTTTAAATAGCTAGCATCTTTCTAAAGGATATTTTATCACTTCTATTGTATTACTCTTCTAAAAAATATAAGACAAATAAACATCTCTTTTTGAAGTTATCATTTAAATTATGAGATTATTATCATCTAATATTATTTATTTCAATTTCTTATGTAAATTATAATCTATGATATCAATCTTTGTTTATATAAATGATTAATTTCCGATACAAATAATTTTCTGACTATTAAAAATACAGAAACACTGACCTTCATAAAAAGGCATAAAACTATTAGAATTTTATATATTTTCAAAAAAAATGGCTCTTAATTGTTACCCACACCCATAATCCACTATAATCAATTAATTCTTGAAAATTAGCATATTCTCAGAAGTAAAACATAATAGCTTAATGGATTCATCGATTCTTACTCCATAACAAATCTCTCTCCAATTCAATAAATTAGTTGTCATTTTATGCGATTGCTCTTAATTTTTAATAGAATAAAAGGTAACATAATCATAATTAATTTAAAAAATGTAAGAGCTATCTTCTGTAAAATTATATAGATCATTATTGGTTCTTATAATGTTCTCAGGATTTTCTTACAATGAGTTTAGATTCCATATTAGAATAAATTAATTAATTTAAACTGATAATTTTGTATTATATCTATCCCATTTTGCAAAACATAAATACTGCTTGAGCTCTTTAAAATGTAAATCAAACAAAGTGTAGAAATTGCTAGTTTCATCTTTTTAAGATACGATTAATTCTTCTTTTGAGTTATAATCAAAATTAAAATGACTTTTTTCAGATGATTCTAACCTATTCTATTCTATATTCCAAATATTTAAAGTACCATCATCACTATTAGAGAATAAAATACCACCATCTTAAGAAAATTTTACTTTTTAGATTAATTTATCATGAACACTGGATTCCTAGATTTACTTTTAATATTATAAATTCCAAATTTTAATCTCCTAATTATGCGAAGCTGAAATTAAAGTATGATTATCAGAAGAAATAGAAAGAGATGTAATTTTTGATTAATGGCCTTCGAATTTGTCTATAAGGCTTTTTGATTATAAATCATACAATAAAATTTATCTATTTTAACTTGTAATCAATAATTTTTCATCTTAAGATAAGCAGAATGATTCCCCTATAAATTCTATTGTTTTACTATTGGATATCATGTCATAAAAAACGATATTTTTATTTTTGGTTGTAAAGACTAAAGTTTAATTATTTGATAATAATTTCACTTGATTATCAATAACATTTTAGTAGCCTAATTAATCCAATTGTATTTATTTGTATGGAATCCTATTTTTATAAAATGTAAAATAATATCCAGAAAATAAAGCTGTTTCCTCCTTATTTCTTAAATCAAAAATGTGAAATTTTGTATTACTGAAATCATTCAAAACATTTTTCAAAAAACCTTTTTAATTTTTATATTTTATAAAGGATAATTTAATATTTTAGGTTGAGACCATATTTTTAGAATTAAGTATATTAAATTTTTGATTAAAAACAAACTATTTCTCCAGCTTAATTTATAGTTATTCACCAATTTCCCAAATATAAATATCAATATTATTTAATATTGTAACAAAGTGATTATTATCTATAAAAATCAGATTTTGAATTTTACCACTCAAATACTTTAATGAATGCATCTGGTGAGTTGCATCATTTTTATCATTAAACTTAATTATCCAAAAATCTTTATTACAATAGGCTACTAAAATAGAATTATCTTGTGATTATCGTAAATTTAAATCATAACTATAACTATTTATAGTATTAATTTTAGAAAAGGTCTTCAAATCATAACATAATATATTGTTTTTGCCAGCAATTAATTAAGTATTATTTATAATTAAAGAACTACAATCAAAGTACTTATTGGTTTAAAATTGTTAAGATATAAATGAATAATCCTTAATTTCAATTGTTCCATTACAATAACAAAATGCAAATATTAACTTTTCTGTATCAAGACAAAAAATTTGAATTAAATCGCAAATAGAGTATTCCTTGTAGATTAAAAATGCATGACTTTCATGTAAAATATCTTTGATATCAAAAAATAATAAATTAGTGACTTCTTGAATAATCATCAAAACTTCAGAACAAAAAATTTTTTTAGCTTAACACTATATTTTTTGTATATCATTTGGGTCACCACTATTATCAATCTTTACCAATTTAACTTACTCTGAATCAATCTAATAAGAAATAGATTCATTTATATATCCAAAATATAATGTTTCTGACAGATAGTTTCTATTTATATTTTTAATCTCATTCCAATTAAAAATTATTTTCAAAATTTTCATATATTAATGAATCCAGTGACTATACATTACTTAATGATTTTTTTTTTCAAATGGTGATAAGTTAATTTGAATATTATCAAAAGTATTTAATAAAATAATATTACCTGGGTCAGAAACATCCCAAACAGATGTATTTAAAAAATTCTTTTTAGATGTATTTTAGAAAATTAAGCACAAGTTTTAATTATTTAATGAAAAACTTTGAAATTTTGCACTTTTAGCTACTATTATGGTATTTATTTTTTAAAATGACTAAGTTTCCCATAAAGAAATTTCATTATTTATATGACCTATTACTAAAAGTTAACCATTAGGAGATATTAAAATATGTGTAATTACTTCATCCTATTTGAGCTCAGTAATATCTTCTAATAAATTCATATTTAATAATTTCTTGATGGATATTTTATTTTCTTAAGCAATATAAAAATACTATTTTATAAGACAAAAACAAATATGAATTATTTCTTTTATTTTAGTTTCTAATATTTTTTTTTCTGGCAATAAATTATCTTTCACTATATTTGATAATTTATAAACCTCACAATCATACTACCCTATTTATAATATTAAATAATTAGAATCTTTTGAAAGTTTTCTAGTCCCTCTATCCTGATATATTTTTATTTATTTGTATAGTTGCAATTATGTTTCTTCAATTAATCGAAATAAAAACAAATCTCCATTTATTTCTCCTATAGCTATTTCATTTTCCTATTTTTAAAATTAAATGTATTGAACTTTTAAATCTTTTAATTATTTTGAACAAACTTCTTTTAATTTATCCTACTCATCAATTTTAAACAAAATAAATTTTTCAAATCCTCCAACAGCTAGCATTTTTTCATCATCTGAAAATTCTGCTATTTCAATTTCAAAGTTTAAATTGTATTCATCTTTTTCTATTTCTTTTTGATACTAATTATATATATCCCATACATAAACACAATATTATTTTCTATCATCCTGCTTAATCATTCCAACATAAAGAATAAACTAAAAGTCAGGTGTTAGAGATACATCATATTATAATTGTCTTTCTTCCGGTTTTAGTGATGTTATTAAAGTTATGTTCTTCAGGTCCTTAATATTCCATAGAGTTATCAAATCAATCTATGAACATAATAATAGTGAATAATTATCATAAAATTTTAACTAGTCTATTTCTCCAATATTAACTTATTTATTCATTATAATCTTATATTCCTCTAAGTTCCAAAATATTACTTAACCATCATTAGTTCCTGATACAAGTATTTGTTAAGAATTTGAATATTATAATGCAGTTATTTATTTTTCAGGTACTATTAAAGCTGGTTTTTCCTAACAATTTATATTTATCCATTCAACACCATTTAACTATGAATTATTGAAATTACAGCAATCTATATTAACATTATAAAATTTTGATTCAGATAGATTGCATTAATAGAAAGTAATACCTTATAAATTTGTTTTAGCAAGTGTTATATTACTTAATTATTCATTCTCTAAAACAGTTCCACAAAGACTTAAAATAAAAAACAAGTTTGAACATATGCATATGTATTCAGAACTTTTTTTTGTCAATTAAATTATGCTTACAATATTTGATAATTAGTTATTTTCAAATGTAAGATTATTCTTTATTAACTTAATCATTCCTTAATATTAAGGTTGAGATAAATTAAAAGTTTATTAATTCATAAGGCTTTCTTTAATCAATTTTTAATCATTATTTATATCTAATTTAAAAATCTTTGTTAAAAATCTCAATACATATCTTCCAACATAAAATTCTTAAATTGATTTATGCAAAAAGGAATAGGAATTTCCCTTTGCTGTTAACAAAATGCAACTTTTTAATATTTTATTATATTCTTAATCTCCTAAGAAATTATCAAAATATTAATCTTCCCAATTTTCGGTTGTCAATCCTTAATTTTATTAAATTTTCATTTTTAATTTACCTTTTGGTCTATAAATAATTTAAACTTACTAGTTTTATGTCATTTCTAATGCAAGTGATTCTGAGAATTCTTCAATATCTATAATCAATCCTTCATAATTTTAAGCTTTTCCAATATCCTTCCATTTCTAAAGTTATTATTAATGATAAAAATTGATAAAACTTTCATAAAAATCTGTTACTTTCATTCTTTGCATTTTTAGTGCTTAATAAACAAGATCTGTATCTTCTTAACCAATATCAATAGTTCCTCTACTAAAAATTATGTTAGTTTTATCATAGTCTAATTTTTCAGCTATTGTATAATTTTAGAAAAATTTTTTATCTTCCATTTTTTGTAGTATTAACTTATATTGTGTTTCCATCTCTTAATTTTGTTCCAATAATTTATCCTCTTTTTATTCAAAAAAAATTGGCGGATTAAATTATATTTTATCTAATGTTTTTATAAAGTTTATCATTTGTTTTGATGTTTGTTTTTTTAATTTAAGTTTCATATAATTCTACTTAAAATTTTTTAGAAGTTGGTCATTATTGAAAGATTAATTTACCATAGGAGGTAAAACTTAAACAATAATTGACATCATAAAAGGAGTTTACAATAATTCTTTTATCTACAAATTTTCAATAGTTTTAATAAATTTATTTTAACTCCACAAATCATTTAATTCTTTTCTCAAATAAATAAAAACTTCTTTGCTTAGAGATGAGAAACAAGTTTAAGTCTTCAATATTTCAATTATCTTGTCAATAAGATAAACATCTAACATTGTATCAGAGTTTTATTCATTTTATTTTTATTAATTTCCAAATAAATTATCCTCAATTTTACGACAAATTTCTATTATTTCTTCTCTATCTTTTGGTTATCCTTGAATTTATTTTGCATGTTCATAACAATTAACAATCTTCCTTTTAACACTCAATAAACAGTATTCTTAAATATATTTAATTGTTTGATTTTAATTAAAAGGTTATATTTCTACTTCTTTAAGAAAATCTAAACTTTCTGCCAAGAATTAGTTTTGATATCCTTTTTAATTTAAAATTTCATTTCTTGTTGTAATGATTATTTTTATTTTATTACCTGGATTATCAATATTAAATTCTTATTTAAATCTATTTGTTTTGTAAATGTTTTCTTGAATAAATTATTGCTTCATTTCATCATAGCTATCAAGGATAAAAACACAATTAATCTTACCATTATATATTTCATCCTTAAATTCTTTTATTTAATTACCATCAAATTGGTAATATTCAGATTCCAAAGCTTCTTTAATAAGATTATGTGTTGGATTTTTTAATCCAGGTAGTGATATGTAGATTGGTTTCCAATTAGGTTTAATATGTTCCATTTCCCAAAGAGTTTCTTCAATTTTAGTAGCAGCTTTACTTTTACCTGATCCTGCTTAACCTCTTAATAACAATACATCTTTATTATTATCTACCCATAAAAATTCATTAATTTCAGCATCCTTTCCATCTTCTTTGTTTGATATTAAAATAGAAAATTCCTTTCCCTATTTTGTTGGAATTTAATCTCCTGTTTGAGGGTTATATTCTTTTGTATGCAATTCAATATATACTTAATCTAAAGATTATGTCTTTATTTAATCTAAAACTCTATATTTTCTAATATTTAATAATTCTCTAAAGTTCTTTCCTCTTAATTATTTGAGATCATTACCAAATTCTTAAAGATTATCATAAAGTTTTTCAATGCTGCTTTTAATTTATTTTAAATCCTTAACTATTTCTTTTAAAAAAATTAAATTCAAATCAAGTTTATTAGACATTTCAGTAATATTTTCAAAAGATTCTTAAAAATTTTATAACTCTAGTTTTAATTACTTATTTAGTTATTCTCCAAAATGAGATTTTCCTTCTAATCTAATTTATTGCTCTAAGGTCTCTATTCTTTGAATTCTTATCTTAAATTCGCTCTCAAGTTAACTAGAAAAAGATTAAAGATTTGTCGAAAATAATTTTTTTTATTATTCTATAAATTCTTTATTTTTTATGAGTTATCTAACATTAACATGTTTTTCAGAAATCCACATTTCCTTTATACATTATTAACAAAATGCTTTTACATTTTCTTCCTTTAATTTTGATTACATTTTTATCAAATTAAAAAATAATGATTCTCTAACTTTATATGATTTATTTTAAAATTTACTTAAAATTGAATTCAAAAGTACATCTTTCGTTCCTTCTTATAATTCTTTTATAATTATTTTAAAATTCTGGTCTATTTTTATTGATAAAATTTCATTGTCAGAGTCGAATTTAAAAAAGCTACAATCTTCAAAAAGGAACAGAATTTTTGATTTATAATATAATTACTCATTATTTTTTTCATTCAAAGAAATTAAGCACAATTATGAATTTTGTGAATTAGAATTATTATTTGTTGATTGCATCTTATCTGTTTAATTTAATTCTTTAAAGGATTCTTTATCTGATACATCTTCATACTAGTTTAACATCTCTTCCAAATAATTATCCAATTTTGTTATGCTTGTAATTTAATTTTCTCCTTTAAATTTGTTTGACATTAATTTTAAAAATACATAATCTTTTACATTTTTTAATATTTAAATTTATTTTTTCAAACAACTTTGTAATTTGTCTATCGTCTCAAAAGAGGATGTAAACAAGCCTTAATTGTTCTTCTTTAACTTATTTTCCTCTTTTTAAATGTTAATATTTGATGTTAAGGCAGAGCTTAAAATATTGTAGCCATTTATAATATCATCTAAAGTTTCCTTAGATACCTATTTT
The DNA here is from genome assembly GCA_905182985.1 of Paramecium sonneborni. Lineage (NCBI taxonomy): Eukaryota > Ciliophora > Oligohymenophorea > Peniculida > Parameciidae > Paramecium > Paramecium sonneborni. Next base: position 64,991 of record CAJJDN010000188.1, on the reverse strand, counting down.
TAAATCTTTATTTCCAAGAGTCTCGCCTAAATATCGTTCAAATTGAATAAATATAAATTAAATTCTTCTTAATTAAATTCTTAAATTAGTCTGGTTTGTTCTGAAAATACTTATTGAATTAATTTCTTACAACTTTTTGATAAATGCTTTCCTTAATTTTCATTCACTAAATTAAAATATTCTTACTAAAATGTTGATTGTTAATTTTGTATAATTTAGAGAGCATTCACTAAAAGTTAATTATTTTCGTTATTTTCAATCATATCTTTCTCCTCTTAATTAGTAAATAAGGAGAATTTTATTTGAAATACATTTATTTAAAATTAATACAATCTTAGTAATTATTTAATTACTTTCTATATATGTATTTAAAATTCTAACTGTCCACATATAATCTAATAATCATTATTAGCCAATTTATTTTTGATATCTTCCTTTGAAACTAAAAACTTTTAATAACATTAAATAAAACTAGTTTTATGAAAATCTTTTAATAACTTTATCAATTCTTTACAATTAAAGTGACATTCAACTTTAGTATTATTCAATTAAATTGATTTTATTAGTTATTTGTTTAAGTTTAAAGCTTTTAAAAATTCTTATCCTGCTTTTTAGAATTCTTCTTTTAAACTAAGAAGATTATCACTCCAATCTTAAGTTTAGATTGAACTAATTGAATATTATTGATTGCTTGAGAATAGAAGCAGTTAGACTAAATTTTCGCTGACATCTTTCATCAAATCAACATGGCATTTAATGATTTTTTCACATATTTGAGATATGTTAATACTCTTAATTGATTAATCAATTGATTTTATAGATTCAAAATATTTTGAATATTCCTTTTTTGTTTGATATTCCTCTGATAAAATTTTACTAAATTCTTTTAATTTATTGTACTCTAATTTGAATCCCTATTCAAGTAAAAAAATTATATATATAATTTATGAAAATTCTAATAAACATTAGCGTAACAAATCTTTGATATCTTCAACAACTATCTTTTTTGAAAATTATTGGTTATCTTTAATATTATTTAAGTTTTCTATTGCTCCTACTTTTTCTTCATAAACTTTGATTGTTTAATTTACATGCTTTTCATAAAGTTAAATCAAAAAATGAATCTATTTAGAAATTTCCAAACTAGATAAAAATGAGATTAACTAATCTATTTAAGTTTAAGGCTGATTATTTTTCTTGAATTCAAAGTTTAGATAATAATTCCATAATTTAATTTCTGGCTTTTCAGAAATTACTTTACAAACATTTTTTTGAATTAAAGGGTTAGATATTAAAAATTCTTAAAACTATTTCAACTCTTTCAAATTTGATTATAAAAATTGAGTTAAATTTTTATTATCATAAGAAAATAATTGTAATTTAGCTTCCTATTTATTATATGGAACTATTTAAATCATCTTATTTTCGATAAGTTCTTCCCAATTACATATTAAGTTATTGGGATATGGATTTATTTTTTATAAATTTGATTTTGAGATTATAGGACGATAAGAAACTAAATCTGAAATCATATTAATCCAACAATAATGAATGTTCCAATCAGAAGAATTTAAAATATATTAATTATAGCTATCTTATAACAATGTAATGATCTTCTTTAATGGATATTAATTCTCTAAATATTATATAATTTTCCATCTTAAGTTTTCGAAATAATAATAAATTTAATATTTTTCTAAGGGGTTTTCTATGTGATCATAAAATGTTTCTAAAAGAAATAGTCCTGCTTCTTTGATAGCAGATAAGAACTCCTCGCTTAATTTCATGCCACCAAAAGAAGTAATTAATTCTGTTAAGACTTTAAAAGCAATCTCTTTACCTTTATCTGAATTTGTTCTTAGGTGAGTTATAACGGTGCTTATCATCTGTAATTCAAATTCAATACCAGTTTTCCAGAAGCTTTCATTCTATTGCTCTATTTCTTATTTTATTTCTCTTAGGTAAGTTTAATAATTATTCTTTTTTTCTAGAAGGATTTAATGATCGGTATTTTTAATCTAATATGTGAAAATTATCCTGAATAAATCGTTTACTATATGTAATAAAGATAATAAAATAGCCCCAGATTCTTTGACATAAAATGGAATGACTTTTAAGAGGGATTCAATTATGGATTCGATCTAATTATAAGAACATCTGAGAGTTTAATCTTCAAAACAAATTGAGTTAAAATGCTATTAATGATCATGAAACCATTAGATTGAATTTATCGATTTATTTATGTCTGGGCTAGTTGATTTATAATCTGTAATATTTAAAGAATGATGAGTTAGATGAGGAAAAAAATATAATGGTATTTTTATCTTTTCTAATATTTTAACATCTACAATTGTTCCATCTTGGATTTTTGAGCTACAAAATCCCCCTCCTCTTAATGAATTTAAAGATCTTGTTTCATTATATTATTTGAATTCAAAAGGGGAAAAGTAGCATAATTCTTAGTAATCATAATAGACAAAAGGTTGCAAGCATGTGCAAACTTATAACTTGATTCCTTATGTTATCATTTATTAAAATTATTAGAAAAGAAAAATGAAGAAATTTCAACTATTTTTTCTGAGAGTTATAAAATATTAATTATAATACGACTTCTTATTGATTGTTATTTTCTAATATATAAATTTTAAGAAATGTTATTATTTTCTAAGTAAAATTTGACTAAATTTTATGATTTTTTCTTGCATAAAATATATACAATAAGATGTGAAAACTTTTAAATAAACTATTCTTATTATATTAGGCTCTTCAAATTTATAATTAGATTTTGAATATGTTATTTATTTTTCAAAAATGTTGATATTGATTTTTTTAAAATAAATATTATTCTTAATAATAATTAGAGCCATGAAGATTTCTAAGCGATCTCTATGTATAAGATTGTTAAGTAGGATTGCAAATATATTATAATGAGATTATTTATTCGAGCTTTGAAATACTAAGTATAGACATTTTGAGGAACATTAATAGGATTGGTATAAATTGATCAATTGTTTAAATTTAGATATATCAATATTTCCCTAGGTTCGAATTCGATTATTTCTATTTTTATTTTCTATTTAAAAATTATATCATTTTTCTATTCATTTGAACTTAAAGTAAAATAAGTCTAGACTAATGAAATCTCTAAATTATAGACTTAAGTTCCAACTGTAGATAAAAGATGCATCTAGAAAGTTCCATATAATTTTCGATCAAAAATTTCTAATATATTGTAATTGCTTATGAATTTTTTTTAATTGTATAAATTTATTTAATAATATTATTTTATTAATAATTATAGCTTTAAAGACTTTTGATTTAAATTACATTAATTTTTCAATAAATTCTGCATAATGGTAATATACAAACTTTTTTTTATAATTTTTGCTTTTGCAATTTTAATTTCTTCAATAAAAATTTTTCATAAATTTTGTTTGTGTATTCTATCATATTTGTTATAAAATTTGTTGAATATATTGCAAAAAAATAAATCTCTAATAATTTTAATTTGAAATGAAGGATGTTTATAATTGAGAAACAAAAAATTCCTTTGCAAATGTTATAAATATTTATTTTCTTTGAATTATGTTGTAGTAGTGTGTAAAATGAAATTAAGATTGTAACTGTAGATGAAATGATTGACTTCTCCTTACTCAAATTATTGAAGAGCATCTGCGAAAAATATAAAAAAAAAGAATTGAATTTATGTCATATTAATTTATTCGAAATTTTGGATACTTTTTCGAAAAAAAGGCTGTGCTTTTATGAGCTGAATGATTTTATTATTATTTATTCTCTTAACATAGCAATTAAGCTTTATGGCATAATTATTATTTAGACAAGTTGATTTTATCATTTATTAAGCTGATTTAAATATCTTCTTTTTTTTTAAGGATACCCATATATCATGTAGGTAAGAAGCCAGAAAATAAAATATAAAAATTAGATGTGTTTAAAATAAAAATTATTTCTGAAAATTATAACAGAAAGATGTAACAATTATTTAATGTCAGGAATTTTATACTTGCAAGAACATGGATGCCTTTTAGATTTAATCTTACAAATCATTTAGATTTATAAAAAAGATCTTCATGATGAGAGAACTTAAAAAATGATAATTAGAAGTTAGAAAAGGATAAGGAAGTTTTATTTCTCTCATACCAAAAAAAGTCTCAATCATAAGTTGATAATCATGAGTTTAAATAATATAGATAGGGGAGAAATTTATGAGGACTTTAAATGTTTTTAGGAAGATTATTATATTGAGGAACACATTAGAAAATTATTAGCTACTATTATTATAATTAAACTCTATCTACAATTATCACAGAATCATCATAAAAGTTTGTTCATAGAAATTTCAGACATTCAGAATATTTCGAATATTTCCTTTATTAGAATAATAAATAGACATCTCTGTTCACTCAATATTTCTTCTTTGAGTTTGTATGCTTCTTTAGTAGTTTTTTTCCTGACAGAGCGCAAACACAGTGATGGCAAAACAATCTTAATAGAGAACCTACTCCATTCGTTCATTCAGATACTCGTCCATCGTACTAACAATGTAATACTCCGCCTTTCATAGGCCAGCGAGTGAATAGTCATTTCTTTCCTAGGTTGGCGTTTAATTAAACACGAATAATTTAGCACCCTGATGTATTCAAATCATTATATTTCAATAGGATCTCAATGAATTCCTGTCAAGCTGATATCTCACTATTCAACCCGAAACACAAATCTGATCAAGATACTCAATAAAGTCAAAATCGAGACTCTTAACTCATCTTTCTCCAACTTAAAATGATAGTAAATTTAATTTGCTAAACAAATCTTGATAAAAAATTTAAAAAAGCGGGAACTAATAAATATAGACCTAAATATAGCTGTAGATGATTAGCCTTAATAATTTATAAACGATGAAATATTGACAAATAATTTACCCGATAATTTCATAAATCTCTTTTATTACTAATAATACGAATGCATAATACATTATAGCATATAATTGATGATCATTTTTAAATCAAATATGATTAATTAATTTTATTTATCTAAAAGCTATGCAACATGAGTTAAAAGATTTATAAGGAATTAAAAAATTGATCAACAATATAGAAAATTTGAAGAAGAAAAAAGTCGACAATAGTAATTCGGATCCAAATAATTGATTTCATATTATGAAAATAATATTAGAGATATAAATTGATTTATCGTCGATTATCTGATAAAAATAACAATTAGAATAAATTATTAAATCGAATATTTATCAAATGAAATATAGGAGTATGTCAATTGAAGTATTGATGTATAATTTTTATTTGAAAAGTTATCAATATAGGTTAAAAGAGTAAAAATTGGTCTTGTTTTTGATATATATTCTTAGAATCAGAATATTAATAATTATTAAATAAATTGAAAAAAGATAGTTAAGATGGAAAAAGCCAAGTGAGTTTGTCTATCAATGATAAGATGGACTTTTGGTAACAAATAATAATAATAATTTTAGATATATAGATTTTCTCTCAGTCTAGAATTTAATTATTAAATCCTAGGCTTTATTTTGATTTAAAAATTTAAATCCTCCATAGGTGTATATTAAGATATAGGCAGTAACCGATAACCAGGGAATAGGAGCTACTAATGCTAATACTTCATTTCCATCCTCTATCTCTGAATACCTACTTCAATTTTAAATTTTCTAACTAAATTTTCAGTTCGTGATTAGATCGTACACAATTTAGTATAAGCTCTAAAATACCACCTTCCACTTTTATATATTCCACTGTAAGGGGTGGCAGTGGCAGGGCCCAGCATTTGAACGGTTGATTGAGTTATCTAAAGCTAGAACTAATCAAACTAAGCATAATTTGAGCTTTCGAGATGCGTTGACAAATAAGTTCATATTCACTAGCTAAATGTAAATTAATTTAATTTTGGTAACAAATTTTCTAAAAGATATAATATGATTAATAAATTATACATAATAAAATTTTCAACAAACATCTACCCATTTTCATTCTCTAATCCCTAATCTTAGGATCCACAACCACTCATAGAAAAACAAAATTATCAATTTATTGTTAATCATAATTATTTTTGATCTTGAAGTTTTAACCTGTTCTTTTTTGAGTTCTTAATATTAGGATAAAGTATTAATTAATTTTTTTTTGTGAACAATATTAACAATAATTGAATCATAAAGTAATCTTAATATGAAATCTTATTTAAATTTCATATAATATTTCATGATTATTTAAAAATTTTTTTTCGATCATTTATTACCAACATATTAAGGTATTTATATATTTTAATCTATTCTAATAATAAGATTGTCATCAGAATCTAAACTACCATATACATCTATATATAATTATAATTAATAATGAGGTGACATATTCTGAATTTCATAAGTAATTTCCTTACATCTTCTATCAACTTACATTAAATCTATTCCACTTTAACATGAGTAAACTTCTGGCTAAAGTGAATTATAGCATTTTCAATCATCCCAATTATTCCAATTTATTCCTTTTATTTAGCTAAAGTTTTCATACAGTTTTTAAAAATTTTTATCCTTTAACATTTCCAGGTCTTTTCATAGTACTTCAGGACCAAGAATGTGAAGGAAGGACTGGATATTTGATGGATTAATTCTGACTGAAAGAAGCTCGGATGAAGGTTGTGGAGGAAGTATGAGCATAAGTACTCCAAAACCCTTGGGTGTCGACAGGCTAACAGACACTGATCATCCTTTTCGATCCTTCTAGAATGTTCCATCTTGTCAGATACCCCGATGAACAAGTGTCTTCGTACCAACTTTTGACAGTGCCAAGAGGAAAGAAAACTGATGTGGACAATAGGACTGCCCCGTATTACCTTGATCCTTTCTTAATTACCTTAAGAACCATTCCGGGAAGCCAATGTAATAAAAGAGGGAAGAATCGGACAGACATACCCCCCTATGTCGAAAAATGAACGGGGGAATTATACCATTCAATATTATTATTATTATTATTATTATTATTCTAAGCATTCCATAATCAAAGTAATTTTGGAAATATTAAAATAAATAATTTACTAATATGTTATTTTTTAATAAATAGATTAATAATACAAATCCAAAAATAAGAATAGATATCTTAAAGAATTCAATTTATTTTTATTTATATAAAACACAATAATTTCATTACTCCAAAAAGAATACTTTAATATACTATGATAATTAATATATATCGTAATTATTATTTACAAATATATATTTATAGTTTAAAGGATTGAAGGAAGATCAGAAAATAAATTATTTTACTTACAATAAGATTATAGAAGACATTTCAACTAAAAACACAATCTTCCTTTAGTTTATGAATTATTTATCTAATTATATTTATTTACAGATAAAAGACAAATATTTATAATAGGGCTGTTGCATATAAACCTATATAGAAAGGAAATATAAAAGAATAATTACAAATGAGAGAGAGAAAATGTAAAATTGGAGTAATTGTAATAAGTATTACAACATTAAATTTATTTCTATTGAATAAGTATTGATAAAAAGGAAAATTAACACAAAGATGCTATGTAGTTTAAAAATAAGTTAATATAATAATAATAGGAAGAAGAGCATTTGGAGGGGTAAGGGTTTGTAGATAAAAAAGATACAAATGAAATAGTTAAAATAAAAAAAAAGAAAAAAAAGATCTGATAATTTATCAATTAAAGGAAATTATTTCAGGAAGAGATGCAAAAGTTTATACAGCTGAATTAGTTTTAGCAGTAGAAGAAATTCATATTATGAATTATATTCATAGAGATATAAAATCGATAATATATTAATTGATGCATAAGGTCATTTACAATTATCAGATTTTGATCTTCCTTATTATATGAATAACACTGTTTATTGGATATTCTCATTTTTATAGTGATACTCCATAAAAACAGGTTAAAAAATATTAAAATGTAAGAATCATTTTAAATTTCCGTATAATCCAAAAATATCTTCTTAATGCTATGATTTAATAACTAAATTAATGACAGATGCGGTGCTAATAAAATATAAAAACATCTTTTTTCGTGGAATTGATTTTAATGCTTAGATTTCATATACTAATCTAAAATAGGTTAATTCATCTTAAAATAAAAAAAAATTATCAAAGAGATTATAAACAACAAATTTAATTGGATAATCTGTCCATAAACATAATTCTTAAAAGGCTGAAAAATATTTCATATACAAGTTCGTTATTTTAGACCTACGATTACAAAAATATTAGTAATTGATTAAGAAATTTTGGCTGCAAAGTTTATTGTAGTTACATTTATAAATAATACAATATCAACAGATTTATAATATTTCATTTAAGATTCTAAATCAATTTAAATAATTCTATCATCAATTAATAATGAAATTTCAGCCTAAGAAACTGGTTTCTAATCATAATTCATTTCATCTAAACTTTCACTTCATGATTTTATTTTTTCTCTAAGAGATCCAAAATTTTTGTATCTTTATAGTGGTCGTCTATATTAAAATTCATCTTAATCTTATTATTCATCCTTTTCTTCAATTTAATATGTTAAACTGTAATTTGTAAATTCAACCAAAGATTTATATGTTAATTTTATAAAAAATAATATATTATAATACTCAAAAGATATAAAATTCTAAATTTTATATATATTATTTAGTTTTTATATTAATAATATTTTCAATATTAATTATATAGAATTTAATCTTATTCATGTTATTTTATTTAAGATTTTGATTTATAATATAATAATAAAAGTAGGATTGTTTAATTTATACAAAATCTATTGTAATAAAATTTACTCATTTTTTTTTGAAAATTTAAGTATATATTTAATTATATGTTATAGTAATAAACATAAGTAGAATAAAGATCATTATAGTAAGCTGTGCCTTAAGATTTTGTATTACAAAAACTTAAATTTGATGCTGTAGTAACAAATTTAGGAAAAAAAACATTAAAGACATTGAGTAATAACTGAGAAACATATATTATTTTTCATCAGTATTATATAGAAAAGGATAAAAATAAATATGTTCATAAATTACTTACTATCTTTGGATTTTACTACTAGATTTGAAATATTTAGAGATGCTTCAATTTTGAAAGCCAATGCATCTTAAAAAAAAATCTATTCCTTTGTGCTAATCATTCTAATGGAATTGATATTGTCAAACCAGAAGATGTATAGACTCTAGGTGACATTTTACATATAAGATTACAAAGTGAAACAAAGGAAAAAATATTGGGATTTCGATGGTGATTAAGAAATTTTTAAAGAAATTTAACAAGTCTTCCTTATAGCAGAAAGAATAGAAGACGGATAATAAATGGCAATTAAGGCATTTTCAAAAAGTGTATTGAAAATAAAGATATAAATTCAGTGAATAGCCGATCTTGATTTAGCTATTTTTGTAAAATTTCCAATTTATCTTTATTTGTAGATGTGTTACTTCTTAATTTATGGCTACAGAAGTTATAAATATTACTAATATGACAAAAACTTATGATAGTGTTTGTGATATTTTTTCTCTTGGATTAGTTTTTCATCTCTAATTAACAGGTTAACAACTACCACCACCAGCTTTTGAATTATTAAAACATATTTAAGAAAGAAAAGAATTACAGGTATGGATGGAATGTTTCATCAGAAATGATGAAGATATTTGTGATAAACCAGATCTAAATGTTAGAATCTAATAAATTAATAGTATTTGTTATAGAGACAGCTAAATTTGATATCCTAAGAATGAATTACTTAACAAATTCCCCTATTAAATATCCTGTTATGTAGGCAACTAATAAAATGAAAGAAGTATAAAATAAAGATAAAGATTAATAAATGTTTATGAGAACTCCAATTATTACAGAGCATGTGAAGGTATTTTATAATTATTATAATAGAATCCAATTTGTCGTGTTCAATTTAAAAATTATAATCAAAATAAAATAGATATATTTTATATCTTTGTAGTTAATAATAAGCATCAATAGGAAATGTTCTTTTGAAATATACATTAAAACCGTAATAATAATGAGGATGAAAAAAAGGATTAAAAAATATTGCTAAATCAGTAAAAGCTTCTTTCCCTAAACATGTATGAAAATTATGAATAAATATATATATTAAAAATTTTCTATTTCAAATTTCTTTAATGTACTTAAAATTTTCAGGTTCTCTAAGTGCTCGAAGTAAATTATATTAATAAAATTTAGATGCCATCTAGTATTTGTTATTCTTACATTTTAAATATAAGATACATATTATTATTTCAAAAAGTATTCATTATAAATAATAAAAATATACTTAAACATTCTGAATGTTTTATTAAATTATTAACTTTTCTCTTCATTTTTTTAACCCAAAAATCTTTAAGTTATTTAATATTTTGTGATTTAATATTTTTTTATCTTTTAATATGTTTACAAATTCTTCAAATTATTCATCATTCATTATTTTTAGTCCAATATCTTTATTTTATATAATATAAGTAATTATAACTTTTGAAAATTTTTTTGTATATTTTTAATAATAATTAATTAATTTTTATGTTCCTTACTATCTTTTTCAGACTTTTTCTGTTCAATATATTCAGAATCATCATGAGAACCAAAAATTTATGATTAATGAAAAAATTAATTAGTAAATATCATAAATACTTTCCTATCAACTAGACCTTTTTATAGATAAAATATCAAGTTTTTATTTAAATTACTTATAATAAATACACAAGATATTTTAATATTTATTAAACTAAATCTTATTTAATATTATCTATAATTTTTCATTGTTCTTACCTTCATCCTTCTTTTTCTCTTATGACTCTTCACTTTCTGAACATGAACTTTTCGTAGTCCTCTAAAAGTTATTATTCCTTCAACTTTTAAATTACGATGCTGTGAAATTAGTATATGATCTCAATAATTTCTGCTCTTAAATCTTTTCCATTTCCTATTTTTATTACTAATCAATATTTTACATTAAATTTTTCATTAATATATTCTTTAAGAGAATTCATACCTCGTTGCTTTTAGCTGGTTATCCTAAAATATGAGGATATGTTCTAATATGATTCATCATAAAATTTACATTTAAATAAAAAAATCCCTCATTATTTTAATTTAATAGAATCTAAAATATATTATTTTATTTAATACTTATCTTTTATATTCATCAGCAGCTAAATCTCACTCTAATTACTTTCTTTCATTTACCAACTAATACTTCTTTTTCTAAAAAACTTATATAAAATATAAAAATATTTTAATCTCTCTTAAGAGAGTTTATAAAATCTACTTATCTTTTTCATATAAAAGTTTATTTGTCTCTATTTATATATCTAACTAATTAAAATTGATTAATTAAAATATATACTTTCTATATCTCAAATATCAAATTTTTTTTGGTTTTTTACTGATGANAAAATATACTTAAACATTCTGAATGTTTTATTAAATTATTAACTTTTCTCTTCATTTTTTTAACCCAAAAATCTTTAAGTTATTTAATATTTTGTGATTTAATATTTTTTTATCTTTTAATATGTTTACAAATTCTTCAAATTATTCATCATTCATTATTTTTAGTCCAATATCTTTATTTTATATAATATAAGTAATTATAACTTTTGAAAATTTTTTTGTATATTTTTAATATAGTTTAAATAAAATATTTATATTTAATTTTAATATAATAATTAATTAATTTTTATGTTCCTTACTATCTTTTTCAGACTTTTTCTGTTCAATATATTCAGAATCATCATGAGAACCAAAAATTTATGATTAATGAAAAAATTAATTAGTAAATATCATAAATACTTTCCTATCAACTAGACCTTTTTATAGATAAAATATCAAGTTTTTATTTAAATTACTTATAATAAATACACAAGATATTTTAATATTTATTAAACTAAATCTTATTTAATATTATCTATAATTTTTCATTGTTCTTACCTTCATCCTTCTTTTTCTCTTATGACTCTTCACTTTCTGAACATGAACTTTTCGTAGTCCTCTAAAAGTTATTATTCCTTCAACTTTTAAATTACGATGCTGTGAAATTAGTATATGATCTCAATAATTTCTGCTCTTAAATCTTTTCCATTTCCTATTTTTATTACTAATCAATATTTTACATTAAATTTTTCATTAATATATTCTTTAAGAGAATTCATACCTCGTTGCTTTTAGCTGGTTATCCTAAAATATGAGGATATGTTCTAATATGATTCATCATAAAATTTACATTTAAATAAAAAAATCCCTCATTATTTTAATTTAATAGAATCTAAAATATATTATTTTATTTAATACTTATCTTTTATATTCATCAGCAGCTAAATCTCACTCTAATTACTTTCTTTCATTTACCAACTAATACTTCTTTTTCTAAAAAACTTATATAAAATATAAAAATATTTTAATCTCTCTTAAGAGAGTTTATAAAATCTACTTATCTTTTTCATATAAAAGTTTATTTGTCTCTATTTATATATCTAACTAATTAAAATTGATTAATTAAAATATATACTTTCTATATCTCAAATATCAAATTTTTTTTGGTTTTTTACTGATGATTTCCTAATAAAGATTTTGGTAAACGTATATCCTTCACCTTTGATATTTGTTCATCAAGCTACTTTTACTTTTCTGCGCGTTCTTTTTTTGCACCAACAAGGTTTATATATACAATCTAACAATAATAACTACGTATTCTTTTTCATCATTAATTTTATTTTTTTGTAACCTTATCTTCTAATTTATAAAATTATCAAACAAAACTAAAATGAAAAATTCTTAATTTTCTTTTTTTATAGTTTTCCTTTTTGTAAGAATTTCTGCTTGCTTTTTTTATAATTCATTCAATACAATTCTTAACTTTCTACATTTATTGGTGCTATATTTTTATATAATATTTATTTTTATTAATAAAATAAGTTCATTCATTTAGTGCTAGTATTGTAAAGGTGCTCAATAAATTTAATGCATCAACAGTAGCACCAACTGCATCATTTAATCCAGCAACTTAAGTTTCGAATGCTTCATGTTCTTATTCCTTGATCAAGGTTCCTTCATCAACAGTTTTTTTATTGAATTCTTAGTTATCAATCAATTATTAGATTTATCCCATTAATTGTTCTCTTCTTGGATAAAGTAAATTCTCTAATGTAATAACACTTCTTTAAACTTCTTGAGTATATAACAATGATAATGAGTTGTGTTCATTAGTTCTAACTTCATAATTATATTCAACCTCTACAATTCATCTTACATTTATTAAATCATTTCTTCATTTGCTCCTACTAAGTCTTATAATACTCCGCCTGTATGAGCATGTAATTAAGCCAATTGCAAAATTGTTTATCCCCAATTTGTTTTCATTGAGGCCTCAACATGCTTTTAAGCCTATTGTTACTAATAGTGTATCTTCCATCAAAAATTTCAATCGTTTATGTTCTTGTAACCATTTAAAGATGAGGAGCAAGTAGTACTAACATAAACACAACGCCAGCTTAAAGTTAATTTCTAAGATTAAGTAAGATTTTGACTAGTCCTTATAATTTTTAGCAACATAACCAGCATCTTCTATAGCTTTCTATGAATAGTAAGTAAACCTCCTTGTTATAAATTCTCTTTCTCGTAAAGTAAATCCAAAAAAAATCTGCATCAAACCTGTCCATATTCTAATACACCTTGTACTGAAATATAATTAGGATTTTCTATTAAAGTTATTGTCAATCCCCTTTATTAATAGATATTCAATAGTATTATAGATTTCTTATTTTGGGATAAATTAAATCAATATAATTGTATATTCTTTGTTTGTGGAAAACAGCAAGCTATGCCAATAATTGCAGTGTCATAGTTTTCAAATTTTAATAACATTTATTTATCATTTTAACTAATTTTTATTGTTTATACAAATTTAGATTATGTTCTACCTTATATAAATTTTATGCAAAACTAAATGGTTGAAAATTTAAATAAATCAGCAATTATGATGATCTGGAAACTTTTCTTTAAGTTTTTTGTGAACTTGAATGATAATCCTGGCGGAATTATCTATAATATGAGTAAGGACTTAGAAGAAAATTTATATGTTATTGGTATTTATTCTGGGTGATTACCATTAATAGTAGCAACGAACAAACTCTTTTATTGCAACCTCAGTATAATAGTTCTTATAATAATACACCTTTAATTCTGACTAATAGGGTAGCAGAAAAATCTACTAATAATGGAAAGCTATTGACAGCATACGCATCTCTTGTATTTATTATATTACTCAAATTCCTAAAAATTTATAGATATGAAAAATGTATAATTAAATAAAATTCAAATACATCTATGCAAAATATTTCTTGTTCAAGAGAGTATACTTGCATAATAAGATACGCCAAATCTAATTTGAATGAATAATAATATGAGAAGGTAAGGAATTAAAAAAAATTCTCAACATTTTTTCACTAACTTTTATTTCCAGTAGAATATTCATTATTATACTAGCAGTAATTTCTAGAACATTACTTAAAACGCTAATATCTTTCAGATGAGTAGAAAGTATATTGTTTTTTAACCAAAAATTAAAAATTTTTGATTAATCATTTAATTTTTCAATTATTTGATTTGTTAAGTTAGTTACAAGAAAATTTACTTCCCCTTCTATTAACACTTTTACTAGGCAGGGTATTAAATTGATGACCTGTAAGATAATTTACTCAGATTTCTTTATTATCAGAGGAATTTTATTTGCTGCTCTAAAATAATACAATTAGAATAAAATGAACTTATAGGTTTTGTATTAATTATAAGTTAATAAGGATTGGTAAAATTAAATTAAAAAGTTTTTGATATTTCAAATTCTAATCCTATCTTGAGCTTTTACTTTTAATTCAATTATTCTTAAGGAATCAACCTTTAATCCAAAAAAATTACCAAGAATGCTAATACTGTCTTCTTCTAAACATTCAACATTTTAATACAGAACAAGTTTAGTATTATAATTTATTCTTCGTTTGGTATATGTTAAATATAATAAAATGCTTTGCTTATAAAATATCCAATTAAACTTCTGTTTGTTCTTTCCTTAACATTATCGCTCAGTTTAACAAATACTTTATAAAATAATTTGCAGTAGGAAAAATACATCAATCCATTTTTTCGATCTTCTTTCATTATTATAATAAATTTATTTAATTTGTTTTTATTTAAATTATATATTTAGTTTGTATCTTAATCTATCCTTCTAAATTATATATTTTCAAGAAATCTCGCATTTTAAAATTTTGGGCATATCAGAAATGCCTCAATAAAATCCATTATAATCTACATATCCTCTTTAATCAATATCCATAGCTTTAAACAATTGTGTTACAAAATTCTTTATGCTTGATATTTTTAAATCCTGTTAATCCTTCAATCATGAAATCATACCATTACCACCTTTATCCAATGAAAAATAATTATCTTAATGATTTTATACATGAATTTATTATTATTATATATTTTTTTATCTTCTTTATTAATTTTTATAATAAAATAATAAAAAGTTATATTGAAAATGCATAAGAATAATATTTCATTTTCATAATCAAAAATTGTTTTCTTTATTTATTATGCATTAACAATTTTCTCTAAACCTTTTTGCATCATGATGCAATTTTAAATTCATCAATTCATGACTATTATACCATAAGCTTATTTAAAAGTAAATCTTCTCTTAGGTTCCATAACTAATAATTTCTAAATTTAATCCCTAACCTCACCTACAATTTTGCTCCTTTGAATCCAGCTTTAGAAAATGCGAATATGATAATCTTTTAAGGATTTTTTCCTGAAAATGGTGTTTATCCACACATCATAACATATAATATCACTCCCATTGACCAATAATCAATAATCAACTTCATATGAATATTACTCTGGAGCATATAAATGAGATTTCCATTTGGTTAGGTTATGACATCATCCTATCTGAAAAATCTAGCCAATCAAAAATCAACTAATTTTATTGAATATTTATCATCATTCTTACTTTTTTATAAGAATTTTCAGGTTTTAAATCTCCATGAATTATTTATGTTCATTTAAATATGCTACTGCTGTAAATATTTATCTTATTATTTTGGCTGCCTACATTTCAATCAAATGTTGATCTTTGTTATATAGTAAAAAAGTTCTCCACCCCAAACATCCTATCATATTCATTATTCTTACTCTGTGACTAAAGAGACTGTCTTCTCAGTTTCATATCAATACTAAAACATTTTATATCAATTAAATATCATTCAAAATCATCCTTATATACTGATAACTTTCTCTAGAATTCTACCTATACTAATGAATTTCTTTTTTATTATCTGAATTAGGAAAATAAAAATCTATTTTAATTCAGAATGCCCTACCTTTTTCATTTTCATTATCAAAATTTAAAGGCTCATCACACATCTACACACTCCTTTAATTTAATGTAACAAACTGCTATATATGAAAATGATTTACTTTTTTCCTTTAAATTTTTTTAGAATACTCCTTTTATTTATCTTCAACTTTAATTCTACTAGTCAATTAATATATATCAAACTAATTAATTATTTATATAATTTTTCAAAATTTAGTTATTTATTTAACTCTATATTCTGAATGATCCAAGCTTTGCATAAGTTCATATGGTTGAAAATGTGTTGATTTTACATCAATAATATTCAAATCCTCATTTTCTTTATGTTTTGTCTTTATCTAAACTTAAATGCATAAGATATTTTTGACTCATAATATAAAACCTAATATAAAGTAATAGAAATTCAATAATATTTATTTTAACAAAAAAATGGAATGGAAAAAAGATTTGTACGATTTGTTAGCTTCATCAAAAGATGTGGACTAATCAATATACAAGGTGACAATGGAAATGCTTAGAAAAGAAAACATTTCAGACTGTTTAAAATTTCTATCAGATGATGAAAATCTAATACGTTATTTTTAGTCCATTTTAATAGCAATAAATTAAAAAAATGCCGATGTAGAAGATGTTATGAAAAATAATATAAAGAAAATAGTGAATATATTAAAATAACTTAAAGATCATGACTTTAATCATAAAAATTATTGTGAAGATTTTTATGAAAAATTTAGAAAAGATCTAATATAAAAAATATCAAAAGATGATTAAATAGTCTAATTGTTGAAATTTTTAGTTTAACTTACAACTGTTGATGAAAAATTTATTTAATGTGGATCAAACGGACTTAATTTATTGGTAGGTTTGAAAATTGAACTGACAAACCATTGCTTTGAAAACATTAGGATTAAGAATTGTTGTTTGATAGGCGCAAATTTTGTTAGATGTAATTTTAGTGGATCAGAATTTGAAAATGTTGATATTAGTGGAGTAAATCTAAATGGAGCTTTATTGTTAAACTGTAAGTGGAGGAATATAAAAGTACAAGAAATAAATAAATTAGATGGTCATACTAAATCTATCGCATCAGTATCCTTCTCACTAGATGGAACTACTTTAGCATCTGGTAGTGGTGATTAGTCAATCAGATTATGGGATGCTAAAACAGGATAATAAAAAGCCAAATTAGATGGTCATAGTAGTTCTGTATATTCAGTATGCTTCTCACCAGATGGAACTACTTTAGCATCTGGTAGTGGTGATAACTCAATCAGATTATGGGATGTTAAAACAGGATAATAAAAAGCCAAATTAGATGGTCATAGTAATTGGGTATAATCAGTATGCTTCTCACCAGATGGAACTACTTTAGCATCTGGTAGTGGTGATAAGTCAATCAGATTATGGGATGTTAAAACAGGATAATAAAAAGCCAAATTAGATGGTCATAGTAGTTATGTATATTCAGTATGCTTCTCACCAGATGGAACTACTTTAGCATCTGGTAGTGGTGATAAGTCAATCAGATTATGGGATGTTAAAACAGGATAATAAAAAGCCAAATTAGATGGTCATAGTAGTTATGTATATTCAGTATGCTTCTCACCAGATGGAACTACTTTAGCATCTGGTAGTGGTGATAAGTCAATCAGATTATGGGATGTTAAAACAGGATAATAAAAAGCCAAATTAGATGGTCATAGTAGTTATGTATATTCAGTATGCTTCTCACCAGATGGAACTACTTTAGCATCTGGTAGTAATGATAACTCAATCAGATTATGGAATGTTAAAACAGGATAATAAAAAGCCAAATTAGATGGTCATAGTATTTATGTAAATTCAGTATGCTTCTCACCAGATGGAACTACTTTAGCATCTGGTAGTAGTGATAACTCAATCAGATTATGGGATGTTAAAACAGGATAATAAAAAATCAAATTAGATGGTCATAATCATTGGGTATATTCAGTATGCTTCTCCCCAGAAGGAATTATTTTAGCATCTGGTAGTCATGATAAGTCAATCAGATTATGGGATGTTAAAACAGGATAAAAAAAAGCCAAATTAGATGGTCATAGTAGTTATGTACGATCAGTATGCATCTCACCTGATGGAACTACTTTAGCATCTGGTAGTGATGATAAGTCAATCAGATTATGGGATATTAAAACAGGATAAAAAAAAGCCGAATTAGATGGTCATAGTGATTATGTACGATCAGTATGCTTCTCACCTGATGGAACTACTTTAGCATCTGGTAGTGGTGATAAATCAATCAGATTATGGGATATTAAAACAGGATAATAAAAAGCCTAATTAGATGGGCATAATCATTGGGTATATTCAGTATGCTTCTCACCTGATGGAACTACTTTAGCATCTGGTAGTGATGATAAGTCAATCAGATTATGGAATGTTAAAACTGGAGAATAAAAAGCCAAATTAGATGGTCATTCAAAAGGAGTTCTATCAGTATGCTTCTCACCTGATGGAACTACTTTAGCATCTGGTAGTGATGATAAGTCAATCAGATTATGGGATGTTAAAACAGGATAATAAAAAGCCAA
>CAJJDN010000188.1:29119-43286 GCA_905182985.1 Paramecium sonneborni | reverse complement strand
TAAAATATATCGATTAATTAAAATATGCTATTGATAAATGAGATATTCATTAGAACTTTAAATTATTTTTATAGAAACAATAGATTAGAAAGGTATTCACCCGAAAAGTTTATCTAAACGTTTTTCTAATAATCTCAGGAAAAATTAAATTAATCTTAACATTTGTAAAATAAGATTTTTACATTTTAACTTTATTTTTATAAAAGTGATGAGTGATATAGATAATAATTTAATTGATGAATTTTAAAAAGTAAAAATTGTTGTAAATAATGATAAAAAAGATGAAAAAGTAGAAATAATAGAAAAGTAAGATAAATAAGATTTATCAAATGATAAAGAATTGAAATAAGAATAAAAATAACAAAATTAAAATGTTAATGAAAAAGAAATTAATTAGTAATAAAAAGATAATCTTTAAAAAGAAGCTTTCAATAATAAGTTTTGTTGAAAGCAATGAATATATTCAGAAATAAGAACTTATAATAAAAGGTACAATGAGAAGCGATGGTAATAAGAGAAAAGATATTAAAGTAAGAGGAAGATACAAAAATGCTGATATGAACTAAAGATATGCCATCAAAAAAGAAAATGTTTTTTTTAATATGAATGACTGATTAATAAATAATGAAATAAAAAGGTTGATCTAATTTCTCAAATTTATACTGTTAATAAAATCTACACCACATCGTTGAAACGATTCTAAGATATCATATTCTAATAATAATATCAATATACATAAACTTTGGAAAATTGATATTTTAATTTATCTTGGATATCTTTTTTACTAGAGTTTTATTTAGTTATGTGTAATTCAAATAGATTGAGATAATAATAATTATTTAAATATTCTAAACCCTATAATATAGGGGGATGCTAAAATTTATGTTTTTGATGAAATATTCATTACTAATTTAAATTTCTCAAGTTGAGTATATCATTATTAATCTGGTAATCCATTCGTACCTTAAAAAAACACATAATGTATACAAGAACTGTGATCATCCAATTCTAATCCAAAAACCATAAGGTCCTGTAATTTCATAAATCTTTTGGGAGAAGCTAATGAATGAATTTGCTTAAATTTTTTTTATCCATTACATTTCTTAATAAAAAAGTGTATTTTGTTTGATTATTATGGTAATTCTGGTGGTAAAGATTTAGTCCAATCTTTTGTTTAAAAATATTCAATTAGTTCATATCTATATTTAATTTTAATTGGATAAGATCCATATAAGTAACTTCCAATTTCTATACCTTTAATTTTCTTAAAGATATATTATCCTCCAGGAACCTTCAAGTCATTTATATCATAAGCTGCTTCTCTTAAAATTATGTAAGTATTTTTAGAATAATTCTACCATTTCTTAATAAAATAACTACTCCAAAAATGAAATGAATAATTATTTTATTTACTAATTATTATATCTTTTTTTTATTGTTACTAAATCATTCCAAAAGTAAGTAGCTATAGATAAAAATATAAATATCATGCCATGAACTCTAAAATACTTTGGATAATTTTTCAATTATCTACCATAAAATATCCCTAAATCAGAAATAAATGATCAAATCAATATTAGAATAATATAGATGTCTTACTAACGTCTATAGAAGGAAATATAAATGATATCTAATTTTGCTCTAATGCATCATCAATTTTCAGAATTCCATTCATAGAAATCCTGATGCATTCAGCATTTGAATATGTTCCACCAAATGCAATTAAACACCAATATAAAGTTTTGCAAGTTAAAGTAAATGATATGTTGCTATAATCAACAAATTTGTATTCCAATATTATTAGTCCATCCAATAATTATATGATAAGACATGGCGATAAAATCAATAATTCAGTAATATAATAAAATGAATTAAAAGAAATAAAAGTCATCTTATTTAAGGCCATTGTAATGGATTATTATTTTCTATATTTTTGGGGATATATTTGATTATCCTTTTAGTTCAGTAAATGCAACTTAGACAAAGTCATAAGATAAGTGAGATTAGACTATGCAAAGTTTATAAGATATAAAGTTTTGTGCTTTCCTTTTATATTGGCATTATTTTAAATAACTTGCTCAAATATGAAAGATTGGAAATACAATTATCCAACATAAGTATTGACAGCTGCAGAAGTAGAGATATCCTACTTAAGTATTGTTAAATATGATATAAGAATAATTATTATTTTCTAAATTTCGATTTAATTTGTTTGATAAAATTAATTACCAAGATGAAAAAATTGATAAAAATCATTGATAGTCAAATGATTCTAATGTATGTATAAATTTATTTAAGCATATAAATGAAAATTATGAGTTTATTTATTCATTTCATTTTTAGTAAATACTTATGGTCTTTACTCTTCTTGAATTATTTTAATTACCTTTATTTGCACTATATTTTGTTTGATTTCTACTAGATTTACTATTTGAATATTGGAAGTTTCTGCCAAAGTTTATCTTCCTTTCATCATAGATTAACTATATTAACTAACTTTAAATATTATTGGTTCGTTGGTATATTTCAACTTACTAATATTAAAGCAATTATTTTATCTCTTAAATTATTCATAATTTCTAACTAATTTCTTAATATAGTCCAATACTTATTTATATTTATAAAATAAATTAAACTTCTGATTTAGCCTAATGTCACATAATTAATACTTTATTGAGATATCTCCTATTACAATTTTTAATTTCTTGAGATGCTTCATCTAATTAGGATTGCAATTAATCGTAATATAACTTCATCTGTTGCTCCAACTAGGCATTGATTAAGAAATTCTTATAACACTGATGTAATTTTGAATATGGACTTCATGTAATCGCAAAACTGATTCAAATTTCT
The DNA here is from genome assembly GCA_905182985.1 of Paramecium sonneborni. Classification (NCBI taxonomy): domain Eukaryota; phylum Ciliophora; class Oligohymenophorea; order Peniculida; family Parameciidae; genus Paramecium; species Paramecium sonneborni. Next base: position 40,433 of record CAJJDN010000188.1, on the reverse strand, counting down.
TATATTCGGGATTTCTCTAAATTTATTTGTTATTCTTTATAGTAAATCATTGCTATTAGAATACTCAACTCTTAAATATTTCTAATTTTTATAATTAAGCATCTTTTAAAGGTAATAATGAAAATATTGATACGTAGCGTCTAAAAAAAGATTCCAAACTTTAGTCTGAAATTAAATGTATCAAATAATTTGAGTAAGAAGATTTTATAAATATTTATATAAAACTTATCAAAATATATTTTGAAATTAAGATATTTTGTAATATAAAATTTTTAATAAAGGTTTTAAGATTTAGAATTTTTTATTGAATTTGAATAAAAATTATTGATAATATATAATATTCGAATTAAGTAATTTCAAGTTTTTAAGGTTTATAACTTTTTGAAGAATCTTTTTATTCATTAGTCACAATTATTTCTATCTATTTGCATTGTTCGTTATTTTGGAAACATCAATTTGAAGTTAATTTTTAATAAGCCAGTTAACAAATTCAAAAATTTAACCAATGTCTTTTTGGAATAAATATTATCCTAATTCATTAAGAAAAGCAATACTTAATTTAATGATCAAAAAGATATCAGGGGTTAAAATAAAATCTCAGAAAAAATCACATTGTCAATTAGAATCCTTTGCTAAATGTATAATTAATCACCTATGCCTTCATCTTGGAAATGTTAGTATAAAGCTTTAAGTTATGCACTAAAATTTAAAATAAATTAGCCAAAAGACTTCTTCTTCTTTGACTCCACTGAAAATTAAAGAGAATTATACAATTCATTCTTTATACATAATTACTATTTTAATTAAAAATGGAAAGGGCTTTGAGAATAGAAAATAATTAATGTTAACTTTAATTATCTTATTTCATGAGAAGGTAAAAGTTCTATCATAATATTAATTCCGTAGACCTGAGAAATATAGAGATTCCATCTGCAATAAGCATTTATAATGATTTAGTTTGATAATCTAATAGGGGCATCAAGTTATTAAGCTAACTACAATAATATTGTTTTAGGGAATTGCTTATTAATACTAATTTTTGGGTCTTTACATTGATCATCTTCATTAGTCGGCTAAGCTATTTATATAATTTATATATATGTATAATATTTTATATATATAAATAATTTAAAGAATTAAAATTATTACAATATTAAATTTACTCAAATGATTGTGATCGTCTTAATAAAGCAGAATAATATCATATGTTATTAGTTCATTTATTTTAAAGTAGAATTATTATCATCTAGATTCTTTCAATGAATAAATTGGATCATTCTTTTCAATTTCTTATTGAAGCTCTATTCCAACTGTAACATCTTGATGTTTTTTTCTGGATATAGGACAGTCTATCAAATTCTTACTCATTTTAAAATATTATTTTAGGATGAAATCTACTAATACTTTCTTCTAATATAATTTCTGAGATTATATGGAATTAACAAGATTATATTTAAGTTTAATTATTAGAATGTCTTCCAATTTTATCTCCCTTTTATACAATTGGAATTAGTTTAAAGTCTTTCAGTTATTGAATAATTAGTTCATTTTATACTTGTGATACTAAATTTTCAACTTCTTATTCTAATTAAATGAAGGTTTATTATTTCTTTAAAAACTAAGGTTTGTTTTCACTAGAAAATATTTAATATTGGTTACAATTTACATAAAGGCTATTGGAACTACAAGATTAGATTTCATTATTTTTGATATAATTTGTAATCACATAATGTGATATTTTATTTTATCCATATAAATTTAAGCTGATTCGGTATTTTCAAGAGAAGTATTTTCTTACTCTATTTTATCACATCTTTATCTTAAAAATAAGTGATTTAATATGTTAAACGTATCAACCCTATGTATGAAAATAAGGTTTACAGTGCATTAATTTTTTTCTAACCATCTTATTATTGATTAGAAGATCTTCTATAAGATCAGAATCTTCTATTTATTGTTAACAAGATCCATATATTGAATTATTAACTACTTATAAAAATAAATAAATAGACTGAAAATTTACTCCTTTTTATACTTTTAATTTGATTTATTTCTTAGATATTAAATTTATTTAAACACTGTTTTATAGTATTTTTCAAACAAATAACATTTAATTTACATTTATTTTACTACTTCTTCATAAAAAGATTTATTTTTTTCTTCTTAAGCTGGAAGTAACTTTAATTCTTATTAGAATTTCTACTTAAACACAATTTTATCTAATTAAATTTCAGCAGATGGTTTGATAAACATTAAAGTTAAGAATGATTTAATTTTTAAAGTCTTCTAGACTTAAGGAAAGCCAAGCCAACCTTCTCATAATAGATAGTAAATAAAGTATTATTGGTAAGATGTCTAATAAATGAACTTAATAGGGATTATCTATATCAATTTTTTCTCTTTTTATATTCCATAATTTATAGCATTCATAAATATTTGAAGTGTCTCTCTTTTTTGATACATGAAAAATGAAACATTCATAACAAAATCGCATTCAACATTCATTATTTTTATTAATACAATATTTATATTATTTTTTTCAATATATATAAATTAATTTTATTAATACATAACATCCTTAGTATTTAATAATCTAAAATTTTATATTAAATGATAATAATTTTATTACTTTTCTATATATAGTTTGAAATATTTTCTGTTTAAATTCAATTTTATAATTGTANCAAGATTATATTTAAGTTTAATTATTAGAATGTCTTCCAATTTTATCTCCCTTTTATACAATTGGAATTAGTTTAAAGTCTTTCAGTTATTGAATAATTAGTTCATTTTATACTTGTGATACTAAATTTTCAACTTCTTATTCTAATTAAATGAAGGTTTATTATTTCTTTAAAAACTAAGGTTTGTTTTCACTAGAAAATATTTAATATTGGTTACAATTTACATAAAGGCTATTGGAACTACAAGATTAGATTTCATTATTTTTGATATAATTTGTAATCACATAATGTGATATTTTATTTTATCCATATAAATTTAAGCTGATTCGGTATTTTCAAGAGAAGTATTTTCTTACTCTATTTTATCACATCTTTATCTTAAAAATAAGTGATTTAATATGTTAAACGTATCAACCCTATGTATGAAAATAAGGTTTACAGTGCATTAATTTTTTTCTAACCATCTTATTATTGATTAGAAGATCTTCTATAAGATCAGAATCTTCTATTTATTGTTAACAAGATCCATATATTGAATTATTAACTACTTATAAAAATAAATAAATAGACTGAAAATTTACTCCTTTTTATACTTTTAATTTGATTTATTTCTTAGATATTAAATTTATTTAAACACTGTTTTATAGTATTTTTCAAACAAATAACATTTAATTTACATTTATTTTACTACTTCTTCATAAAAAGATTTATTTTTTTCTTCTTAAGCTGGAAGTAACTTTAATTCTTATTAGAATTTCTACTTAAACACAATTTTATCTAATTAAATTTCAGCAGATGGTTTGATAAACATTAAAGTTAAGAATGATTTAATTTTTAAAGTCTTCTAGACTTAAGGAAAGCCAAGCCAACCTTCTCATAATAGATAGTAAATAAAGTATTATTGGTAAGATGTCTAATAAATGAACTTAATAGGGATTATCTATATCAATTTTTTCTCTTTTTATATTCCATAATTTATAGCATTCATAAATATTTGAAGTGTCTCTCTTTTTTGATACATGAAAAATGAAACATTCATAACAAAATCGCATTCAACATTCATTATTTTTATTAATACAATATTTATATTATTTTTTTCAATATATATAAATTAATTTTATTAATACATAACATCCTTAGTATTTAATAATCTAAAATTTTATATTAAATGATAATAATTTTATTACTTTTCTATATATAGTTTGAAATATTTTCTGTTTAAATTCAATTTAATAATTATATATAATTTGCAAGTGAGATTAGATAAGAAATTTAGATTTTCTGAATACCTTGAATAATTAGTATTTATTAAGTAATTAATCAAAGTAGATATATTTAAGCACTTAAGATAAATAAATAGAATAATTTATTTAATGAGAATATCGTTTAAGTATTAATATTGCTTTTGACAACCTTGCTTAATTGATTTTTCGAATACCCATAAGCTACAGCTGCTTTATTAGAATGGACAATTGTATGCCTGCATCTATAAATTGTCATTCATTCAATATAATCCTACATTAAACTTGGTTCTTAATCTTTTAGGATAAATGCTTTATCAATTATTTAACTGCTTTCATACTCTAAAAATAATTCAAGATTATTCAGCTTAGTATATTAAAATCAAAAAAACTTAATAAGTATAATTAAAATAGTATAGGAAAAAAGTGAAATGAGAGTTATCCCAAAAAGGGAAAATCTCTCTTCTAAATAAAATATTTTATTATGAATTGTTTATTTTTGAAAATCTCTTTCTAAATAAGTCAGATAAATTAATTATATTTAAGATAATAATTTTATATAGGGTAAAATGAATTTTGAAAGTGTCATATGAGTATATTAGGGGTACTTTTGGCCTTTTCTCTTTGATCAAATAAATAACACCTTAAATGAATAGATAAAGAGATTAAACATTTTATTTGAAATTGAAATTATCTAATTAATATAGTATAGTTTATATTCATATATAAATTGTAAAAATATTATTAGTATTTCAGATGTCAACTAATTCTCCACAAGTTCCATTTTAAAATTCTATATATATTAGATTTGCCAACAACTAAACTATTGTTGGTAATGTTTAGAAATTATTATTTATACTTTTAGTTCATTGTCGTAGAATTTTTGCCATCGAAATAATTAAAATATAGATAATAGAGACCAAATAAAAACGCTGGAAGGAAGTGGTGAAGAATTTATTTGACCTTATTTAAATTTCATAGGAGTAGATTATCATTTATAAAAACGTCCTAATTTTACTATTCATAATAAACTATGATGTTTTTAATGATTATAAGTGCTTTATTTGGGGGGTTTATTAGCTAGTTTATATTTTTATCGATTAACAGATGGTGAAGCAGGCAATGATTTGACTGTATACTGTTGATGGTGTTAAAATGATCATAAATAGGTATTTAACATGTGAGCATTTGGAATTAGAATGCTTAAATCACTTTTACTTTTGATCCAATGTTATTACCATATCTGCTTCTGCAAATAGAGCAATTAATATAATTCTTACTAACTTTAATTTTGGTAGGCCCTTTTTTAAACATAAGTCCTTACCTAAGCATACATCATAATTCTTCTGGATTAGGTAAAATAAGTCAAATCATTATAATAACTTTTCACATTATACTAATATCATTTGTATAATCACAAATATTGAGTTTATTAGTCTGGATACAATATAATCATCTAATACTCTTAGATATTTTCATAGCCACCAACATGATTATTGTTATTGGAAAGGGAATTACAATATTCAGCCAGATATCAACAATGTGGAGTTCTCTCTTTATGTATTTTAACAAAATTGTAATTGCTAATGTTTTATCTTGCGTACAAAACCAGTTATGCTAATAATTTAATGAATATCTATTATTTTACTTATTACACTGATATAATAAGAGAAAACTTCAAAAGTTCTTCAATGTTCAGATTATTAAGATGTTTCTTTGAATTTGATACAAAAAAACTACATTAATTTTTATGGCAAAACGTTTTAGCATCTCCAAATGTTACTTTACTTGAAAATTATTTTTTTGGGATCAAGATGTCCAACAGTTCATAAAATCAGCTTTATTATAAATGCATAGTCTAATCGCTATCACCATATCAATAACGATGATACTCACATTTTATTGCTTAAGAATTGATATTTCTTCTTTAAACTAAATAGTTCTCAAACTTAATGCTTCATACTCTTTAGTTAGTTATTGATAATCTATTTATTTTATATTTATCAATTCTAATAATTTGCAATAACCATTTAAATTTCTTTTATAAATATTGAAATTAGTTCTAGCTTCTAGAGATAGTTGGATTTCAAATAATTTATTTATTTCCCNACAAATTAGAAGTAATGGTAATCATAATAATTATATTAGTGGTTCTCTATTACTTCGACTGATATTCTTATAAAAGCTGAACATTCCACTTGTCTGATGCTAAAATTAATTTTGTAAGATCAGAATGATAAATGAATTACTTCTTTCTTGATGATAATAATATTGAATTTTTTAATATAAATATGATTGAAAATAAATCTACATGATTATAATACAAAGAATGGAAAATTATAGTTTAATAAATGAAGTATTTTCAGTATTTTTCAGATTATAAATTGACCTTATTTAAATTTCATAGGAGTAGATTATCATTTATAAAACGTCCTAATTTTACTATTCATAATAAACTATGATGTTTTTAATGATTATAAGTGCTTTATTTGGGGGGATATTGGCTAGTTTATATTTTTATCGATTAACAGATGGTGAAGCAGGCAATGATTTGACTGTATACTGTTGATGCTGTTAAAATGATCATAAATAGGTATTTAACTTGTGAGCATTTTGAATTAGAATGCTTAAATTACTTTTACTTTTGATCCAATCTTATTATCATATTCTGCTTCTGCAAATAAGCAATTAATATAATTCTTACTAACTTTAATTTTGGTAGGCCCTTTTTTAAGCATAGGTCCTTCCCTAAGTATACATCATAATTCTTGTGGATTAGGTAAAATAAGTCAAATCATTATAATAACTTTTTCACATTATACTAATATCATTTGTTACAAATATTAAGTTTATTAGTTGGATACAATATAATCATCTAATACTCTTAGATATTTTCATAGCCACCAATATGATTATTGTTATTGGAAAGGGAATTAGAATATTCAGCCAGATATCAACAATGTGGAGTTCTCTCTTTATGTATTTTAACAAAATTGTAATTGCTAATGTTTTATCTTGCGTACAAAACCAGTTATGCTAATAATTTAATGAATATCTATTATTTTACTTATTACACTGATATAATAAGAGAAAACTTCAAAAGTTCTTCAATGTTCAGATTATTAAGATGTTTCTTTGAATTTGATACAAAAAAACTACATTAATTTTTATGGCAAAACGTTTTAGCATCTCCAAATGTTACTTTACTTGAAAATTATTTTTTTGGGATCAAGATGTCCAACAGTTCATAAAATCAGCTTTATTATAAATGCATAGTCTAATCGCTATCACCATATCAATAACGATGATACTCACATTTTATTGCTTAAGAATTGATATTTCTTCTTTAAACTAAATAGTTCTCAAACTTAATGCTTCATACTCTTTAGTTAGTTATTGATAATCTATTTATTTTATATTTATCAATTCTAATAATTTGCAATAACCATTTAAATTTCTTTTATAAATATTGAAATTAGTTCTAGCTTCTAGAGATAGTTGGATTTCAAATAATTTATTTATTTCCCAATCATCTTTATTACGATTTAATCTAATTGATGATTAGTGCATTGTTTTAATCTAATTTAGAAAACTATAATAACGCTTAATAATTTAATACATTTAATTAAATGTTTAAAACAGGATTATTAGTCTATGATTAATAATATTCGAGGCTTATCTATTACTAGCCTCAATTCTTTTATTTGTATTAATTAGTGACATTATCAAATATGGGATATTTTTATAAACAATGATTCATTTTATAAATAAAATTAAAATTTCATTTTTTATTAAATAATAAGTTGTAATAATTAATCATATAATTTTTCCACAATTTAGTTATTTATTTAATTCTATATTCAGAAAGATAAAAGCTTTGCAAAATTTCAAATGGTTTAAAATGTGTTGATTTTATCAACAACCTTCAAAACTTTATTTCCACTGTATTTTGTCTTTATCTTAACTTTAATGCATAAGATATTTGAAATTCATAAGATTTGAAACTTATTTTAAATAAATTGACTTGGTTTCCATTTTTTGAGACTTTAAGTTATTTGGAAAGATTATAAATTTGAGATAAGAGTAAATGGCCCATTATCATGAACTGGAATATCTTGATATTTTAAAAATTCTTTATTTGAAGGATTTTATATAAATAAATAAAGATATTTATATCCTTTCCATGGATACTATCCTTTTGATTTGGCTAATATATGAACGATCAAGAAACACAATCTAGATCCCCACTTATCCATTATTATCTTTTATGTAAATTACCAAATATTTGAATTCTTATCTAGAAGGACTACAATTGATTTGTCTTAACTACAATAAATCGAATTATTTCCTTGTTAATTAATTGATAAAGCCCAAATAGGTTCTGGATGGTCATCAAATGTTTATGGACACTTCCATATTAAGTCTAACTTAGGTTAATAGTTAGAATGAGACCAAAATTTGACGAAAGTCCCCGTTTAATTACATATAATTCAATCTTAAAATTTGGATGTAGATTTAAACAATAAATCTATGAAGAGTGTCTATATAATTTAAAAATATTTAGAGTTTAATATATTTAGGGATGATCATATTATTGTAGAATCACTTGAACCAGATATAATATAAACTATGCATTAATTTTAAAGAAATTTAGAGTTGTTACAAAGCCCATTTTTAAATTAAAAGATCTTTATGTTATTACAAGATGCAGCAATTAAGAGCGAGTTACTGTGATTGAGTGATAATTCCCAACATTACTTTTCTTAATATTAGGTCATCATCCTAATATTTATATTAAATCAATTAATTATTAATTAAATAATTTTTATTAAATAAATGCAACTAGGTTTTATTAAGATTGTTCATTATACTTTTTTAATAAAACTAATATCATATATGTATTTAATTATTATCTTAAGGTAGAATATATCATTAAATGCTCGATCAAACAATTAAAATTTTGAAGTTTTCAAGAAATAATTCCTATTAACTTTCTTTTATGTTCGGAGGAGAAAGATGCTAATGGAATGATTATTAGGATTTAAACCTTAAGAGTTCATAAAGTATGAATTTATTTTCTAATATAATAATTATCATTAAGTGACATAAAATCCTGTTGATATCTCAAAACCTTAAACTAATTTTATAATTATAAGAATAGATTTTCTATGTCTATGATCTGAAAAATTTCTATAATTAAATTAATTTATTTCTTGTTTTAATTAGTAACTTATAATCATATGAAAGATATATAATTGAAATTTTCAATGCTGATTATTAATGAATTATCATCACTTTCTAATACCCTACCCTAATCATTAAGAATTCGGTAATGATCGAATTTTAAATTTCTTTTGAAGCTATATTAAATTTCTTCAAACAATTATTTAAACAAATTCAGCAGGAGCACCTATATAAATTAGTTGAGATTTATCTTCACTATTATTTTTCACCTTAGATTATTTATTCCATCACTCATAATTTTCATCGGTAAATTCAAACATAAAGCTACTTGACATTTATCCAAAATGGATGAGTATTTGGACTAATAATTTATTTAAATCTATTTTAATATTCCAATCAACTAATTCTGAATGATTTCCAATAAAAGTGATATTTAAGAAAATTAAGAGGAACAAATATTATCCATGCATCAATATTTAATTTTTTTAGATCAAGAAGATTTGAGTTCTTAATTCGAAAATATAAATAGAATCTGTGAATTTTTATTACCCTTGAGTCATTTTACAAAATCAATTAATTTTTGTATTTTGAGTTTCATTAATTGACTCCTAAAATCTTCAAAATTATCATACAAAAGTTTGTATAAATCATTCAGATAATCTTAATAATCTTCTTCTAAAAAAACAAATTATTATTTTCATGTTCAAATGTTCTAAGTAAGAGCATTTAACAATCATTTAGATAGTTTTCGACAATTAAAGATATTGCTATTTATCTAAGAAAAGCTTTCCCTTGCATTATTAAATATAGTCAAGGTTCTAGGATATCTCTTTCACCATTACAAAAATTAACATGATAACATTCTAATTATCTTTCCGTTACAAAACCTTTATTTCTTTTTAATAGCCAATGGAGTTTGTCTATCAACCTCATATTTATTTCCCAATTTGGTTAAACTCTGTGTGAATGAAAACCTCAAATGATTTTGCATTCATTTTTACAAATAAAAAAGATGTATTATAATTTTGAGAGACATAAGGTTTATTCTTATTTAATATGAGTAATTAAAATATCAGAGTAATAATCAAATAAAAATAGTAATTTAAGTAATCCTGATTAAAACATATTAATTTAACATATTTTTACAAGGTAGCGTATATATTCTATTTTCTTAAAGGTACAATTTATGCACAAGTTTATATTATTAAATTTGTTGGTTTTACCTCAATAACATTCAAGCCTAATTGTTAAAAGCACATTTATTTTGTAACTTTAATTTTCAAACAATTACAAAAATTAATTTATCTCTTTCATTATTAAATTTAATGTAATTTCCTAAACCAAATTTAATAGAAAAAGAAGAAGATTTTTTATGCAAACAACAATAACAGCAAATCGCGTTTGCTATTTTGGATTCTTAATTATTGAGATATAAGGCTCATATATAAGTCTTGTCCTCAATAGAATCCATCTAATGCTTAGATTGTAGATTTTCAATTGCTTAGATAAAATTTTGATATATTATAAAGAGAAAAAAGATTTAACAATATATGCTCTTAATCTAGCCATATATTTTATGCATTGAAAGCTTTTAGAAAATTTTAGATGCTCTGAAAACAAGATTAAGTCAAATACTTGATTGTTTACTTTTCCTTTCTAAAGATTGGATAAATTACTCCATACAGTTTTTTTGGAGAATTAGATTTGTTAATCTAAAGCAAAAGATCAATTATCGCTTCAAAAACAATTATAGAAAGGATTAACAAAATTCACCAGGATTGTAAGCGCAAAATCACCCAAAAATTGGCTAAATATGTCAAATCATTATATGAAGTAAATACTGATGATGAAGTACAGCTAATATATAATAATTAATTTAGTTACCAAGAAGTATTTTCATAATACCCATTATCTAAAATACATTAGTTATTATCTAAATGTCTATTAAATTTATCTACACAAGAGCCATAATTAGTTGCAGATACTATACAAGTCTAAGTACAATTTTTAACATGTTTTAGTAATATACTCTATTTTTTTGAATATTTATTTAATTAATATTGAATACTAACTATCATTTTCTTATTATTTTCTCAATTAAACAGATTAGATTGGAATTTAATTTAAAATAATGGTTATTTTTTTGCTTTAAGTTCCATTAGAATTCTAATATGCTATTTTTCTTTCTTGATCTTTTTGTTGTAA
>CAJJDN010000186.1:95094-109633 GCA_905182985.1 Paramecium sonneborni | reverse complement strand
TTCCAATCTTTTTCTCATTTCCTTCTAAATCATATTATCCACCACCGCTATATTTCTTTTAATTGTATGATATTTACATTTATTTATATTCCTACTCTTATTTTTTACACCACATAATATCCCATCTACCAATCTTCATACCTTGAAAATTATATTCACCATTATAAGTAGCTTATTTCCAATAACTAAACTCTTCATCCAATTCAACCCATTTTCCAAATTTTTTTGAATTATCTTCTGAACTGTAAGATCCACCGCCACTACTATGCATAGAAAATATTTACATTTATCTATATCCCTTCTATTCATCTTTGAAAAACATGATATCCCATAGACCGATTTTCATGCCTTGCAAATTGTATTCTCCACAATTAATGACTTATTTATAATATCTAAACTTCTCATCCAATTCCACCCACTTTCCAATTTTTTTTTGATTTCCTTATGAATCATATTATCCACCACCACTATTTTATCTATACTAATATTTAATTTACATTTATTTATATTCTTTCTATATGTCATTACAATACAAAATATTCCATTTACCAATTTTCATACCTTGCAAATTGTATTCTCCATAATTAGTGACTTATTTATAATTTTGGAACCCCTCATCCAATTAAACCCACTTTCCAATTTTTTTTTAGTTTCCTTATAAATCATAATATCCACCACCACTATATTATCTATACTTATATTCTATTTACATTTTTTTATATTCCTTCTTTCCATTGCTACAATACATTATATCCCATTTTCCAATCTTCATACCATTCTTATCATATTTGCCAACACAAGTGATTTTAGCTTAATTAAAAAAATTCTCAGAGATATCGATCCATTTTCCTTATTTCTAACCAAAGCAATTGTATTATCCACCACCACTTAACATTACATAATTATATCAAATACATCTCATTATCATTTAATATTAACTTCCAACTTCCCGTTTTTTTATCTTTTTCATATTAACCAATTTCATATACCTAGGATAAACTATTTTAATAAATAATTATGGTTCTACCTCCAATAATTTTTTATAAGTTCCTTCCATTACCCTTACTTTTTTCCTTCTCTATACTCTCCTCCAACACCATCCAATATTTTACCGTCCCAAAGAATTTTCCATCTCCCTATTTTATGATTATTCAATCCATAATTTCCAGACCATTATAAATACTTTATTTATTCTAAATTAGTAAGGACTTCAGGTTTAGCAGAAGTGTCTTTTATTTAATCACTAATAAGTTATAATTCAATACATACATTCTCATTATCTCACCATTCTTTAAATATCTTACTTCCTTGTTCTAAGTCTTAACTATATCAAATTAAACCAATAGAAATGTGCAACTCTTTTAATTCCAAATTAAACATCTTTGTTCTTATATTTCTTAAAAGAAATATATATTATTAAAGGCTTAAAGTTACAAATTTAAGTTTATTTATGCTTCTTCTAATTTTTTAACAACTGAATTAGAGAATTTTTACCATTTTTATAAACCATCAACTATCAACATATTTGCCAATTTATCAAATTCAGACTATGTTAAGTCGCTAACATTTCTATCTATTAAATTTAAATAAAATTGATCATCTTGGTTTATGAGATAAAAACAATAATCAAGTTTTTCAAGAAATCCTTACTTAGTTTGAGAGAGGAGCTTTTCAAATTTGTTTAATTCAAATTCGAAATCTGGTTTAAATTCTTAATATTGTTAATCAACATTGATGTAATGGTCTTCTTTCAAATGCAAAATAGTTTTTTCAAAATTTTGAAACACTGTTTGGAAAGCAGTTTTTAATTATTTTTATTAATTTATATCATTGTGCTTAAATTGTTCAAGCTTTTTTTAGATGCATTCAGAAAATTAATTTACTTTGAATATATTTTTTTCATCCCATTCATGTCTTTGTAAGCAAGTTAAGCAAAGCTTTCTTTAACAATTATGGGATGCTATGCAAATGAAATTGATAGGACAAGATTTATGCTCCTAACAAAAATTCATAATTAAAATAATTATTGATTATTTCTATGATTTATATCAAATAATCATTTATGAATTATACTTGTTATTGTGTTATAATTAAAAGTTATCCAGTCTTTCTAAGTAGGTTATTGTGTTTTATAGAGATTTACCATTTATCAATATATGGAATAAATTAGTGATATTCTCATTAATTTAATACCAATTAAAAAGTTACAAAATTTTAATAAGAGCTTTAATATTTGATAAAATTGGAGTGATTTATTTTTTTGAATTAAAATACCATTTATTTTAGTCAAAATAACCATTCATTAGGGTTAATTTATGTTAAGCGAAGAGAATTAGCATTTATATAATTGTGAATAATACATTTCATGTTGAGCTACAAGCCAAAAATTATGGTCTTTCTGATATTTAAAGTTTCTTTGACTCATACATTATTATAATATTCACTAATAGATCCGAAATCAGAACATGTAGGTTTATTTTCTTCATCATCTTAATAATTATTTCCTTTATACTAAAATACAATAGGATATCCGATCCTTGTCCCAGATGTTTATTTTTGTTTCAAAAAATTAAGATGTTGTATCACTTTAACAATATCCACATAAATTATAGAAAACATCTGAATCCAAACAACCTATTTAAAATTCAGCTTATGCTAATTCATGCTTTGTGGAGTCTGAAAATACAACATATTTTTCTCTAAGTATTTGCTGTCGAAGGAAACACAAACTTTTTTTTAGAAGGAATTACTTAAGAATGAATTTCTTTTAATTGCATCTATTACCATCACTCCATTTCTCATTAAAACCTTCTAAAGTCATTTTTTAAATTGCTTATTTATTACCATCAATAAAAGCTCTTTTATATAGGTATTATGATTATACATGTACTTGCATATGATATTTTTGCATTAAAACATCTATTGTTTAAGTATTGTTAAAATTTAGAAAACCAAACTAAAATTGCTTGATTTAGATCCTAACCAGAATTTATATAGTATATTCATAAATTGGATCATGATTAATTGAGAACCCAACTTCAGCAAGTTAATCAACAAACAAAAAATTTACACGAGCATTTATTTAAAACATAAGGACGACAACAATGTTATTCAGTTATATGAATTTAAATTTTAAAATAGAATGTCTTAACTTATAAACCTGGCCTTAATAATTGGATGGTAAGCAAAGATCTCATAGATTACTCTTTCAAGTGGAAAAAATTAAACAGTAAGAAAAACTGAATTTTATAGGATATAATAAATTAGATTTTTAGCAATATTGGATTTGCAATATATATTTTAGATTTAATCTTAAAGGTCCAAAAAACTTCTTGGTAACTCCAGGATTATAAGATATCAGAGAGTTTTACAAAATTATCTTTTTGTTTACTTTACGAAATATATATTAATGGAAAAAAATCTCAGAAAATTAAAAAAAATGAATTGTTTAGTTTTTTAAATTGATTTTTAAACTATTTACAAAGAAAAATTTTAAATGTTGATTGCTTTGACTGTGCTCTTAATATGGATTGAAGAGAAAATAATTTAAAATAGAAAGTGAATTCAATCTTGTGTCTAAAAAATATAAGAAAATTATATGAAAATTATGTTAAAAAATTATTTTCAACAAACACAAGATATTAGACTTTCTCCAAATAATAAATGCAATCATTATGCATTTCTTCCTATTATAGATGTGGTAAAGAATTCTCTTGTCAATCACGCAGTAAAATATTTCATTGATATCTTTAGAGTTAAATTGACTTGATAAACAATATTTATCATATGATAAATTATTCATTCTTATTTACAATTAATGAGACAAAGAATGAAATATTTTCTTCTTTATTTGAATTCATATATACATAGGAATGTTCTAACTGTGATTCTAAAATATTAAAAAATGGTGGATGCAATTTTACGACTTGGAAGAAATGTAAATAAGTGTTTATTTCTTTTTCTATTTTTAATATTTTAATTGATATTATTTTTTTAGTTTTGAATTTTCGATTTTTCGGAAATATTTACGAATTATTTATTAATTTTAATGTTTCATAAGAACAAAAATTTTTAATTTGATCAAAAAAATGAAGTATCGTTCAATACTTATATAAACAAAATAAAAGGGCTAAATAACAAAAAAAAATTTATATTTATAATCTAAAAGATTTGTTAAATAAATGTTTAGTTTATTTATGAAAGAAGAAAGTCAGATAAATAATATTCAAACTTTTCTTATATATTTTAAAAATTATTTCTCAGAAAGCGAGTAGAAAAAAAAAATTTAATGATAAGAATATGCCATATGTAATAATTTGGTAACTGTTAAGGAAGTAGCTATAACAAATGAATAAGAAACGGAGGAATAATATGATTAATAAATAAAAAAAAATAAAATTTGAGAATAATTACCAATAATATAAATTTGAGATAAAAAATGATAATACATCAAAAATTTAATAAATAAATGATATTATCAAATGCCTTAGTTTAACTTTATTACCATAGAAATTATGTGAAGAATGCTAACACGATCATGGTTTTGATTCGAAATAATTGGTTTCCATTCATAAATAAACAAATTAAAGAAGAGTATAAAAAAATAACTTGAATATTGGATATGTTGTGATAATTAAATGCTCTCATCAGAATTTTCAAGCTGGTTAATTAAACAGTAGAAATGATCCATCTTACATAATCTATCAAAAAAATTGACAATTTTCGAATAAGATGATTACTGATTATGTTTTGAATTCTTCTAATAATCTATTTGAATTATAATATATAGTTTTAAATAAATTAGTAGAAATCCTAAATGAGAAGACATTAAAAAAATTGTATGATTAAAAAGAATATAGATTAAACTAAGCACGTTCAATAGATAAAGTTGGATAGGGGGTCGCTTTATGGAAAGGGCAATAATTATTTTGAGCAAGAGGATTATATTGAACCATGGTAAAAAGATAGTCAAATGGAAAAAACTTATTCCAATTTTTGTAAATAATTAAAATATTAATAAACTTATTTTAATTTCAAATTTTGAATATTATTTTATATAAATTTTTACTAACTGAAATATTATATTTCGTTTAATGAAACATCCATTTCAATTTATTAAAATTATTCTCTAACTGTAAAAATGGTCAATCAATTTTAAGAGATAAATTTTTGTATATCGATATCCTCATTTTTAAAGCTTCTTGGTATTTATTTAGCTATATTTTTATGCTTATAATTATTTTGAAAGATAATTACAATTAAAATTTTAATCAAATGATTTAATTAGTGAATATATGCATTTTAAATTAGAACTATCTAATTCTATTATTGAATTAATTTGTAACAATTTAATTAAAATCTTCTTTATGCTCTTTTTTTAATATATAAGAATTTAATTATAACTTTTGATAGATAGCTTATTTTAAAATAAGAAAATTACTTTTATTATAATATAACAGATATTATTATGCTTTATATTAGAATATTTATAAAGTGACTTGAAATCTATTTTAGACGATTTACCAATTTAAATTAATAACTTATGGGATTAAGTCGATTTGCGTTTATACTTAAAATAAAGTCTGTCTCTTTCGTAAATCAATTATTAATTAATTAATTTATTATTGCTTCTTTTGAGTCAATAAAATATATAATTGAAATTATTAATTTTTCAAAAAAAAGTACTTATGACATCCTCTTTCTTTCAATAATATTCTTAAGTCTTCTCCTAAAGTAGAGATAAATTATCCTTATAATATTAAAGCTCCATTTGCTAATAAATAAGGATATTCGGCTATTACAAGAATTGGTATATTAGGATTAACTAAATAAATATGAAAAAAAACCTTTTAATTGAATTTAATTGTGTTAAAATATTGATTATTCTGTCTTAACATCCCATAAACGGATTGATCTATTCCAGCTACCTGAAACTAAAGAAGTTCCATCTGGTGAGAAGCATATTGATTTAACAGAAAATTTATGAAAATCTAATTTGGCTTTTTATTGTCTTGATTGAATTATTTTTATGAAGCTAACAAATCATACAAATCTTCTTTCTATTCCAATTCTTTATTTAAAAAATAATATTGAATTTCTATATATATATATTTTATATTATGAATCAAAATATCGTATTTTTTAAAGTTAAGACAAAAACAAAATTTTTTTGGAAATTAGGATTTGATTATCATTGATGTAAAATCATCACATTTTAATTCATCAAAGCTTTTGCATTTTTTGAATCTCTAAGAATATAGAATAACTAAATCACTTAATTGTGAAAATTCTGCATAATTAATAATCAATCTATTAGATTGAAAATGTTCTATCAAATACCATTTTAAGGATTTTGAAGCTTTACAACATAAAATAACTTTAGAATTTTTTTTCAAAACAAAATATCTAACTACAAATAAACAAATGATTTATTGAGACTAAACACTTTTTGTATAATAAACGAACGAACTTGAAGAATCTTGAAAAGGGATAGAGTTATAAAAATGAACTTAAAAGAGAAATTCTCTATACAATGCCCTCCTCTATTAACATTTAATCTTTATTGAAGGAAATTTAAGACAGGATAATAAAAAACTTAATTAATCTATTCAGTATGCTTTTCCCTAAATGGAACCAGGTAATTATAATTATAATTAGTTAATCCATTTATGGTGTCCTAAGTGTAACCAATGAGTTGATTAATTATATAAAACCAAATAGAAATATAAATTTACTAAGAATCTTGTAATAATTTTATTTATATATACATAATTTATATATATAAATGTATTATATATAATAATAATTATTATTAATAAAATAATACTATATTCTCTAATTTCTTATTTGTAGCCATAAATCAATTGCAAAAAAGACTGTATAATCAATCAGTTACTCCAACTGCAAGGGATTTCGTGTCTAAAAATATTATACAATCCATAAATTTAAATATTTTGTAGAAACCAATTATTATATTCAACAAGCCTGTTATTAATAGATTTATTTAAATTTGTGAACATTTCCTAAAGAACAGATTACCATATTTTATATAGTTCTAGTAATTATCATGAATCCATTAAAAGGAATCTTTACATTCGGATAAAACTAATGAACTTTTTAACAATTTAATCAATTATACGGATGACTTCTTGAAAATTGATACAAAATTGCTTTTACCATTTTGAATAGAATTAACAAGTAAATAAATTAGTCTTTTCACACATATCAACATAAACAGAATTATTTGGGAACCTGGTTGTAATCAGACCAAAAAATTCTTTTTATTTTAATATTTTGCATGTATCAATTACTATATATGAAGTTTTTCCTAATTTTTTAAACATTTTGGGCATGCTTTATATCTTTCCAATCATCAAAATGACACGAAATACAAGCCACACAAATAAGTCTAAAAGAACAAAAAAATAAAATGAATCCATATAAAATTGTAGATTTTCCAGAAAGAATGATGAGTAAATACAGTTTAGAACTTATTAACAAATTATCAATAGTATTTGAGCAGCCAGAACAAATAATTAAAACAGAGTTACTGTGTCATTCAGAACTTGTGTAGAAGATACTTATATCTATACAATGGTGTTCAAACATATCTTGATTGCTTTTTTGATGTTAAGTAGAAAATATGATGTAATTTATTATCTGAAAGAGTACAAGTCAATTATAATCCATAAATTTGTTAAAATGTCTCTAAATTTATTTAACAATCAATCCTCTTTAAGTATCTTGTATGTTCTTGCTATAAGTATTTATCTTATGTTAAAGGAGATTATTATCTAAAATATTGATTTTTTATTATCTTTTGATTTATTCTCGTTTTATCAATGTATCTCTAACACTTATATACTTGTACATCCTCACTTTCATATATAGTTTATTAGACATATTCATGTTGAGTTTATGCAGGATTACTTCTCCATTTGGATAGCCTATTCAAAATTAGACAAACATTGGTTCTAGTTCTAGATCTCGACTTGGAATGATGGGTATACAATAAACAGAAAATTTATATTAAGCTATTTATTATGATTAAAAAGATCTATCTTATATTTCAGTTCTACTCTATGATTATCTTACTTTAACTATTTATTTATAAGAAAAAAAATTATTATAATATTTTATTATAAATAATAAACCGAATTTTACTTTTGTAAATCAAAATTACTTTTCTTTGTAAAGAGTGGAAGCGATATGATTAAATGGTGTTGAATGAAACTTTAGTATCTTCTTCACTAAATCTGTATCAACATAGATTTTTTATAATTACCATCCAATTAATTATGAAAATTGGAGATGCTTTACATTACAGCGGTACTCCTTGCTGAAGACGGATGCGTTTCAATGTAAGGCATCCTCTCATAAGTCCCATTATTATCCTGAACATAGAGTTTCACATCTATATTTTAGGGAGGTTGTTTAGAAAGCAATACAATACTTGGTATGTAAATTGCATTACTTTTATTATCAAATATATATAAATTATAATAGAAACAAGTGCACCAATTTCTAGATAAAATGCACATAGCCACTTTTTATAATTTCTCAATTATATTACAGTCCATTCAGATGATATCACACTAGCCAATACATATCCGAAGAACACTCCAGAAGGCATTCCTCCTTACAGGATTGTTCACCATACTTTTTTGTTATCTTATCCAAATGTGTCCACCAAAGGAAAATACACAACAACCAAAAGGAGCTTAAGCTGCACCAGTGATGGATCGACTTAAATAATAAGGCCATGCGATAGTCAATACAAACAGACTCAAAACCATAGTCATATACTGATTTGAATATTTAAAATATAAAGGTAGCCACAAATTCCATCACACAAGTGCCTGCATACACTTTCTTTAGATTTTAAATACAAACCTGGATCAAGACTCAAAAGTAAATTTGTGATGGAAATTATTACAGAGATAACTTATATTTTATTCTAATTTTATCCAAAAAACCAACCTACATCAATTTTAACAATAAATAAATAATATTTTCTTCTACATAATTGAGTTTATTTTAAAGTATCTCTTTTTTTTAAATCATATCTAGAGTTTATTTATTGTTTATACTATTTATTGATAAGGCATAGAACTTGAGATTGTGCTATTTTATAAATACTTTTTTATTAGGAGCAGCATTTATATCTAATAGAAATTAGAAAAATAATTTATAATAAAAATTATCCTAATGAAAGTAATAACTCTACTTATCGAATTGCTAGTTATTGTACTAAGCAAAATAGATACATCGATTGATTGTAACAAATACTACTCAAAATTTGATACCAAAGAGTTACCTTTTGATTTTAAGGGAGATGCTATTCTTAATTAAGGTTCAAATGATGTTTAGATTAATTTGGGATACACTGATAATTTATTTGAAGATCCATTATATTTTGGTTTAATTACAGCTGATGGAAAACCAAGAAATACAACATGCCTTGAACTTATAATTATCTAATTTGGCAATTAATATCATAATTCTATTGGAAAAATAACAAAATTTGATGGAAGATCATCAAGCAATCCTGAAAATAAATAAAGGAATTATACATTATTAATACCAAAATCCCAATTAAGTGAAAGATAATTTTAATATAATAGTATAATCTATTAGGGATTTTTTTCATTCATTTTTGAATCAGTTGAAGAAGCATAAGCAAAATATGAATATATTTTTGATTTTAATATCACTCTAAATAAAACATCAGATAGGTCAAATCAACCAGAAGAATAAAACAATACTGAACTTTAAGGTAATTTAATTTGGTGCACAAATTGGAATTGTTTAATTTCTTTAGATTAATCTCCAACAATTTATTATAAAGATATATTCACTCTAAAATAATTTATTACACCAACAGGAATGAGTTAAATAGCTTTAACTAATACTGAAGTTTGGGCAACTGGAAATGGGTTGAATAAAAAATTAACTCCTATTGTTGTGAATAGTATAGTTCCAGGATAAGTTAAAATATTATTAAGTGCTGAGATTGCTTGGGAAAATATAACCCTTATAGTTACATCATACTTAGAAGCGACACATCCAACTAAATCTATAACAAATAGCTTATAAACAAGTTTTATACCATTAGATCTACATTTAGCTAAGAATGATACTGTTTTATTATGGTGTTCTACACCAAATTGTTCATCTTTTCTTTCAACTATCCCAACTCTATATTTAAATGATACATTAACTTTAAAATTAATTGTTTTAAAATCAAATATGTAAAAATACTACTTCAATGAAACTGAAATATGGTACACTGGGGAAGTATTGAATAAGAAAATAATCCCTATTAATTTAAATTAAGAAGTTAGGGGAGAAATAAAAATTTAATTAAGATTAGAATATGATCTTGGAATGTTCAGAATCAAAGTTGATTCTAAGTTATGTATTCCGAATTTTTAAAATATTGAGATATCCATCGAAATAGATGCAATTATTCATAGGGAAAATTGTTAATAGAATACATCTCTATTTTCAAATAAATCATTGAACTTCTTTTTATTAATTATATTTTTTACATTTATAATTTGAAAAATTAAAATATGTTAAAATTCTTTTCCTCATACTTTAAGTTATAATATCATATAATAGAATATAATGCCTACTCAACAACATCTTCACACCCATTACTTTAGTATTCTTAGTTTGTTAGAGTAAGAATACCAACCTTTTTATCATCTTTATTATACTAACCATAATAAGTTAATTCATTTTCCTAATTCAAACCTCTCATCCAAATCAATCCAGCTTCAAATTTTTCTTGAGCCTGCATTCTATTCCTCATATATTCATCCATCAATAATATAATTATAAAATCTATTTTACATTTTTTATTCTCATTTTTCCAATTATAAAGTGAATTCAATCTACCTCTTTTCTACCCTTCATATTCTATTCACCTTTATAAGTTATTTATGACTATTCATTTTAAATATCAATCCATTACCCATCTTTTATTTTATTATCTTTATACTCATCATATTATCTGCCACAACCTACTTTTTATTCTATTCATTTTCTAATTTTTCTTGAACCTTCCTATTATTCATCATCTTTTCCGAAACCTCTAAAATATTATTTTAACTATTTCATTAATTCCTTTGAGTAATTTTCACTATTATTCTAAAACCATATTTCCCATGGACCATTTTTCATACCTCTTATATCATCCTCCCCTGCATACAGATAAAATACATATCATTTTAATGAATTTTTATTAGATATATTACTTTTAATCTTTAAAATTTTTCGATTAGCTCATAGAAAGAGGACTAATATTTTTTTTTTTAATTTAATCTAAATATAAGTTAAAATAAGCCTTTTCTTTTAAGCTTTACCTAAACAAACCACATTTATACAGATATAATACCCTAAAGGATTCAAAAACATGATTAAATTCTTCTGATAATCAAAAAAATGGTTCTGATTTATTAAAAACTCATTCTTCATGTAGAACAAAATTTTTAAATTCAGAAGATTAATGAAATATATATATCGCTTTAACTGTAAGTGATCCAATTTTCAAACCAAAAATCTTCTCCAATATCAATCTGCATGTAATCACCACCCCTATTTTATTTTTTTTTATATATGCATTTATTGTCTCCAAAGCCATTGTGTTCCATATTCCTATTTTCTAATCCTTTTCACTATATTCTCCACAAAAAGTGACTTATGCTCGCTTACGAAACACATCCCATAAATCTATCCAGCATCCAACTTTTTTTGAAACTTTTTCCCATCCTCATTATAAACACCACGGTAAGTGACTAAATTCTCATCCCTAAAATCTTATGACAATTCCGCCCAGTTCCTATAATTATTGAATATCGATCATCCCACTCTTCAATAATTTGCCACCACGAAGATAATTTTTTAATGTTTATAAAAATTTAGATATATTTTTAATATTATACATAATATTCCATCTTTTCATTAGATTCACCATTATAAGTGACTTAAGAAATTTCCTAGAATCCCTCATTTAACTCTATCCATCTTCCAATTTTTATTGAATTTCCTTCTTAATTTTCTGACATATAATCCACCTCCACTAAAATATTTTAATTCTTTAAATTTACATTTATTAATATTCTTTCTAGTTGACATAACAATACAAAGTATCCAACTTTCCAATCTTCATTATAAATTTCTTAGCTCTCTTTACTGAAAAAATCGCTTAGTCATTTTATCTTTTAATCCATCTAATCCATTAACCACTCGCTTTCATATATTCTAATATAATACTAAATTTATGTACTTCTAACATTTAAAGTTATAGGATTCCCTTATCCATCATAGAACAAGTTGAATCTTTATCCATTCTATATATTTCAAAAAAATCACTTTTGTACAGGGCACCATTTTATGATAATACTCAACGTATCTATGATGTTGATAATCATATTATTCTCATATTTATAATAAGCTCCATCAACATAAATTATTTTACTCTTTCAATTACCCTTTCCTTGAAGAAATATTAACCTCCTTAAATAGATCCATTTTTCATGATTTAAATTCTTTCTCTTATTTTAGATTTTCTAACGATTTTCCTCAATGTAAACTCCCATTATTTAATTCTTATACTCCATAGAAGTAGGTTTCTGATTCTCTAATTTAAAGATGCCAATCTATCTTACCACTTATCTGATTTTTGTGTATGATAAATTTTTCTCTAAATCTTCTTGTATCAAGGGTATCTCTGGAAGTCCTTTTAACTTTCTAATAGTGTAGACTTCGCTAGTAACTATTAGTTTAGGTATTATTTATACATATTATTGAATTTATTTATAAGTATATAACTATTAATTTTTTCATTATTTTCTTCTCAAATTGCTTATTTAATAGTTTTTACTTCATCTATTTTTACCTAATAATCCTTTTCCCTTCTTTGATTAATCTAATTAAATTCATAAATAATACTGAATTAATTCAATTTCCTAAGAGTTAGGATTATAATTATTTATTTTGTTCTTATAATTTTCCATTACCAATTAATTTTAGTTTACTTATAACGCTTCAAATAAGTAACCTATTAAAATTATCTTCTTAAGTTTGCCTTATTCTAACTGATCTCTCATTTCAGAAATCTCCTACCATAATAATTAGTGTCTTGAATTTGTCTATTACAATTCATTTTATTATGATTAGACCTATTAAATATAAATATTCAAATAAATTCATAAATATGTATACTTCTTATTAATAATTGATAAATACTAATTTAATGTTTCAATTAAGAAAGAGGATATCAATATCATCAAATGATTATGATTTTTTTCTAATCTAATTTAATGTAAATTATTTTCTAATTATGTAGTAATTATAATATATTACCCTTTTAAGATTAGTCTTTTTATAATTTCTCAAGATTTTATATTATTTGATTCACAAAGTCATTTTCTAATTGGAAGGAATCTTTCTAGTTTAAGAAGCTTTCTGATTTTATTTCCAAAAGAGATTAAAGTCTCCTTTTATTACCGAAATTTTTAATGATCTAATCAATTATGATGTAACTATTATCTAAGATTTTAAAGTAAGACTTATAAAATTAAAAATGGAAAATTTTATTGCAGTTTTAGTACGACTCTATCCTTTTAGTCATCAACTGAAACAGCGAATGATTCATTGAAATCATTGTAGGCTTCTTGGTTGTTTCCAAAAGTTAAGAAATTCTTTCAAGGGCAGATTCACTGAGTTATCCTTCCTAGGCAGACTATTAAGATTAAAAGAAGATATAGATACCTGGGGTAAATTTTGGAGTTTCCTTGATGTTGAATTCAGTTTAGAGCATGCTCTTTGAAACTTTGCTGATTTCAACTAAGGATTCTAATCTAATGTAAATAGCGGCAAAAATAGCAGATGCTGCATCAATAGCAATAAAAATGAGAGCATCTTCATAATCTCTTACTCTTCTTTTGAAATATACAGCTTTAGTTTCTGCAACACACATAACTCTGTTTAAGTATTCTTAAACGGAAAAGTATTATTATTAATTGATAGCATTCTTTCATTTAAAAGAGATTTACTTTCTGAATTCCATTTATAATCACCTTTTAAATATTAAACACAATGATACTTATTATCAAATAAAAATTATTTTTAAATTTTGATTAATTAAATAAACATATATTTGTTACTATATTATATTCATTTTTTCATCGATATTTCTATCCCAAAATATTATTGTTCTATTAGAAATGATTAATCAAGGATATTGTTACATTTTATTAATTTTTAAGACCAATAACATATAATTACATAATGATATAAATGTACAAACATATTATAGGCATCAGAGTATTTCATATAAGATATCTAGAAGTTTTATAATTGATAATTTTTATTTTCTTTATTATTCCAATCACATTTAGCCCAAAATTAAAAGACAATCAGATTTTGTTAAACTAATCATATATCTTTAGAGGCCAAAATGATTTAATTTTATGTATTCTTAACTCCCAAAATATGCAGACTTATTCTAAACATTTTTTTCTATCTTTTA
>CAJJDN010000186.1:69031-84476 GCA_905182985.1 Paramecium sonneborni | reverse complement strand
TAATAGATTATAATTAAATATTTAAGATGAATCTTAATTGATAATTTATGAAGAAAGAATATAAAAATTAGATGCTTTCTATTACCATTGAAAATCTTATCAATTTCATTATATCGAAGGTTAAATTGAAACTCAAGATTAATTTGTCGAATTTAATTTTCAATATACTATATTATACAATATTGAACTTATTAATTGTATCACAACTTTTCAAGGATAAACTTTTTTATAATCTTGCTCCATTCTTATTTTTGAAAATTAGTAATCTAATAATCGCATAAGGTTCATAACGTTACAATAGGTAATATTGCTAAGAATAGAACCAGGAATGAAAAATTGAATAATTCATTGATATAAAGTAAAAGAGGATTGTTGTCCATAAATATAGAAACAATTTAAATTTAAAGGATTCCAATTAGATTTTTTCTAATTATTTAATTAGATTATAGCAAAGGAAGCAAGAGTAATTGCAATATATTAAAAATATAATTCTTTCCTTCTTGTTGTTTCAACTCCAATAACAAAAACTATATTTCCTTAATCTTTTTATCAAATAGTTCAATAAATTCTTTCTATTAATCTTCTTACCATATATTTTACTTCGAATAGTATTCAGAATTTACAGCCTA
The DNA here is from genome assembly GCA_905182985.1 of Paramecium sonneborni. Taxonomy (NCBI): domain Eukaryota; phylum Ciliophora; class Oligohymenophorea; order Peniculida; family Parameciidae; genus Paramecium; species Paramecium sonneborni. The sequence continues at coordinate 83,847 of CAJJDN010000186.1, read as the reverse complement.
TTATCTGATCATTTATTCTTGTGTTTTCTACTAAGTATTAGAGATTACTATCTCTTTAGATTTTTACTTAAAAATTTATTTTAAATTTAATTTCTCAAAAATCAGTAATTCAATTTTTTTATCAGAGTTAAAAATAAGCTATCAAAAATAATTATGGCTTAATTAAAATTAATTTTCAAAAACTAAACATAATTAACGCAACATTTGATTACTTTAATTTTATAGATAGGTTATTTGTTAAAAGTTTTCGGCTAATAAGATTACTGGAGATGATTTAGATTAATTCTTTGGAATAAAGGCCTAAAGAATAATAACGGACTTAAATTTATATAGCTACCCTTTCTTAGGTTTTCATATCTTATACATATGGAATCATAGCAAGTATAAATATAAAAAAATTAGAACATCGACTTTTTAAATTAAGAATTCTTAATTATAAAATAACTTTAGTAGTTTAGAAATAACATTCCTCTATTTAGTGGAGCTTCCTAATTGATTTAAATTTATCGAATTTAAATTGTATTATTAAAAATTTAAGTAAATTTACTAATGAAGCAGATGATTCCTATTTTATAATCCATTATATTTCTTTAAATTTATTAATTTAGGATAAATATTTTGAAAATCTAGGTTCAACATAATTTTTATTTGTAAAATTTTTAAATTCTTAATCATTATCCTTAAATAAAAGGGGACCATTTATACGTAAAATTAGGAATTAAGTAGCAACAATTCATAATACCAGTGTTATAATTAAAGATATCGTAACTATGAAAACTTAATTATTGACTTTACCATCAATTCCAAGAATATCAAAGTACTGTTATTTTAATGAGATTATAGATACTCTAGAATTAACTATTTTCAATACACAATGAGAGATGAGAGTTTCGATATTGAGTATAGATGGTATTAGGAATTGATCATGTTATTATGATTTTTCTAATTAAGTGAACAAACTTATACTATACTAAAATAGAGAGAGTGTAGGATTTGAAATTGATGATTCTCATTTTTAATCCTCAAGCTTCATCAGATTTGTATTTAGAGCTCAGATTTGCTTGTACATTTCGAATATTTTAATGTTTTATGGTCCTCTTCGCTCTTGTATATTTCATCTTCAAGTTCCTTAAATCTGTTTTCCAGACATTTAAGTAGCATTTTGTACTCGGTACTCTTCTCTCGTTCTATCCATATTTCACTCCTCTAAGTAATAGAGAAAATCTTTCCCATTCTAGCATCCAAAGAAAGTTCATTTATAGTAGGTGTTGCATACATACTTTATAATAGATAAATATTATACATCCGAAAGAATAGCTAATATCCATCTCCTTTAATTTGACTATCAAAAAGTTTCTCCTTGACCTAATCATTTTTTTCTATGTTTTTTATCTATTAAAACATAAAAGTATCTTTTAAAATTCTTGGGTACAATAAAAATTATGAGTTATATGCTAGAATTTGCTCTTTTACATTTGAAATTGGTGAAGCTTATGATTCTTAAATAATTAAAATACTTAATAGTTGTAATAGAGGTCGATTTCCTCACAACCCATCTTATTAAAAAGAATATGTTGATATTATGCGTATCATATGATATATATAATCTAAAATGAATAGATATGAGCTTCATCTGATCCTTATCAATGGGGATTATGTAAGGATTCCGATAATTCCATTTGATGATTATCATTGCTATTTCAAGTTTAACTATGAGCTGAAGACTAATATCAGTCAAAGGTATTTTAAGCGCTACAACTTTAAATTGTTGAGAATGCAATCATGCTTTTTGAGAAAACTTAAATCTGATTCTTTTACTTTCTTTGCTGTGTTATAAACACTTACGAATTATTACCAGAGTGTATTATTTGTTATGATTTTACGATTATAGATTCTAGGTGATTTATATGCAATTTAAATAACTACCAATCCCTTTAGATTTATGGCATATTCTCTTAATTGTCAACAAGTCAAAATATTTGAAATTTAATTATTATATTTTAATATGATATTGGTTTTAGTTATGCTTTTATTTTACTCTGGAGCAAATGTCTGGAGTTAACTTCTATTATATATCAATAAGAATTGAAAGATTGTCTTAGTCAATGATCTATACTAATAGCTGAGTTATTTATATTTCTGGTGTGATTCAGTTTAAAGTAAACCAAAATGAAACTTAGCTATATCTATAGAGAACACTCAATAGAAAGTTATCTGGAAATTTTTAAAATCTTTTCAAAGGAATTAGATGCAATCATATTTATTACAGGAAACCGATGCTTAAATTTTAAGGATTCTATTTGTTAAATATCTTATTTTATCTTTTGTAGCAATTAAACAATCTTTAGAATATAATCGAATGAAGATTTAATAAATTGTTTTATTGCTTTTTATCAACGGATTTTTCAGTCATCTTTATTTTTTTCTCATTCTACCCGAATCTAAGTTAGATCTATGAAAGCAGAAAATTAAATGGAATTGAACAATAATCCACTATAGTTTGTGAAGCTACACTTTGTTTTGATTTCTTCATCCATAAAGACTTAAAGATTATATCATGTAGAGATTCGTCACATTAGTTTTCACATTATGAGACAAAACGTTTAAAAAGATAATAAAATCATGCAATATTTTTATACCATCCGCTTGATATGAGTCTTAACAAAATAAGTTTACTGTTTATGGTCAATTCAAGTATATCACTATTAGCATCAACACTTAAAATATAAATTCAACAGTTCAAAAAACATTATTAGACTATGGTCATTTTCATTATTGGTTATACATTTATAAGTTCTCATCTAAAATAGTTTACTCACTTTTCATAGAATATGATGCACTTTCATTTTTTTTTTCTAATTCAAATTTTAATTTTTTTTTTTATGAATAGTTCATTCCCTTCTGATGTTTATGTTGCCAAGAACTTTTTGACATTACGTTGTGCTTTCAACTTTTGGATGGGAATTATAGTGTTTAATCATCTTAGAACTCTTAAATTTTCAATTTTATGCCAATAGATTATTGTTTATTTCATAATCCCATCCACTTCAGAGCTAATGAATCAGAAATCTTTTAGCTTTTTTTCCAATTCATCTCTTCTCTTTTAGATTTATTGTACTTTTTATTTGACTTTACTAATATATCCACATTTTTTTTCATACTTTGAATTATTAACCTCTATCTGATAGCGTTAGAAAATATGAATGACCCTTTTATTTTCAAATAACAGCACCTAAGTCTTTTCTATCCTTTCAACTGCACAATCAATAAATATGTATCCTTGACTGATTCAAGAAATGATAGCAGATCTACCTCTTCACCAAATAATATATGTTTTATATCCAAAAATAATACTACATTCCTTTATTTGATTCTCAGAGTACTTATCACAAAATTTAGAGTTTAAAAAAAGTTAAATTATATTTAACTAATTATTATTCCTTTTCTATGTCAAGTAATTCATAATATTTACATTCTAAATGGATTTTAGAAAAGCTTAGTCTTTCAAATAATAATAAAATTTCATGATACACTTAGAAAATTTAATTATGGAGGAAGATTTTCTTTTTATTTATGTTGTTTGAACTAATAATAATAAAATCAATTATTGGTTTAAAAATAAACGTAATTATTTTAAATAAAATAAATAATTAATATCTAGAAATATTTAGTCTAGTTGGAGAATCAGCTTTTCCAATATTTGAAAGAAATTTATAATCGAAAATTGTTATAATAAGATTCATTCTCTAATTCTATAAATAAAATGTCACATTTTTGTAACACTACCAAAATATTTTAATATAATAAAATTCATTAATCATAAATTTTTAATAAATATCAAGAATCAACCAAAATTTTTAATGGATGCGGCATAATATTGTGGATTAGCAAATTATGGGTTATTAATATTAGTTTAGTGTAGTGTTTAATTGCCTTTTCATACCACTCATTATTGATTTAAAAAATAAAAGTAAGTTAATACTAGTGACCTTCTCTATCCCATATATCCCATAAGACAGTTATTTTACCTGAGCCTGCTTTTTCAGCCTTTCCTACTACAGCAATGTCAATAATTTAAAACTTATATCTAATATTTGTATCAGGATAGTTTAATCAAGGGAAATACCTACTAGCCTTAATGACTAAAAACAAGGATTGCCTAACTTAACTTAGCCATTCCTAAATTTGTATTTAGATCTAATTACTATTTAATTTCTTCATTTTAATTATGGTATTGAATGTTTTAAGTTTTGAGTCTTATAGTGGAAATGATGATAAGAATACATAATCAAAATATATAATTCATATTTAATCTCATCGTCCCAAACTAGATAAAGGTAATGGATTTTTTGGTTCTAATGATATAGCTTCATCATATTTTTTATGGCGTTATTTACCTCTATTAGAATGAGCATAATTATATTATGATTTAATTTAAATTGTTCTTGAATATTCATTTAAAGCTTATTCATATTGTTTTTATTTCTAATCTACATTACCTATTTAATTTGTTATCAACTTATATCTTAATTATTATAGGCTTTTACAATATCTGATTTTATTAAAGAGTTTTTGAAAAATCATTAAGTGCATCTTAATGCTTTTTAAATTCCTGGTTAATTAGTCCTAATTTGTAAAAATAAGCTAATTATTTCTATTACAATATGCACCAGCATGATTTTGGTTAATCTTAATTGTAATATAATAGTCTTCAATCACATTAGTATATTGTTTTAATTATTGTTTAATAATGCCTTAAAATATTAAATGCCTCTATTTTAATATATTTCAGCTAGGGATTTTTTTATTTCTTAAATGGCTTCATTAAATTACATTAAACGACTGTAAGCATTTCTTAATTTATAATAAACTTCAGCATAATGTGAATTAATTTACATGCCATTTGTTTAATCCTTTATTGTTTCATCATATTTTTTATTTCCTTATTAAAAATGCCCTTTATATATAATTAATCTGACTTTTTTTAAAAAATTTTTCAGCTGATTATTGGTTAATCTGAATTTAAATTCTTCAATGTTTAATAAAGGTTAAACGATTTAAAATAAACATTAATCTAAGAATTCATTGCATCATTTATTTTATCAGTAAACTCTACAAGAATTATATACTAAATTAGACAATCTTCTACCCATAAATTTCTAAATCTTTCTTCCCCTTTTAGATCCAAATTAACATTGTTTGAACAATACCTAAAAATAATATATATTATACAGTAATGAATCTTTTAAAATGTTGTAAAGTAAATTGTTCCTGTACAGTTTTATTTACTCTATATTGGGAATTCTAAAATATAAATGTGACATAATTTTATAAAAAGTTTTTATCATTAAACTTTATTTCAACATTTCCTTCTTTTACATCATTAAAAAAATTAAATTGATTTTCACTTTGATTCATAGACTTCCATGATACCTAAAATTTATTTGATTCTAATAATTTTAATATGAGTAATTATGTGTTATCTATTATGAAAAATCTTCTTAAAGGAAGACTAACTATTATCATTAACAATAATGTTAAATTCTTCATAAATTCATAATTTTTTAATAAATTATATTAATAAACATAAGCAAGTTTATATCATATTCTATCAGTATTTTATAAAAATTTAGTTTCTTAAATGAAGCTGCTACTCTGATTATTTTTAATTCTCTATTTTCTAGACTGTTCTAAACTTTTCTGGAGTAATTTTTTGAAATAGAATTGAGAAGATTAAACTATTAGTACAGGAAAAATTAGCTAAAGAAAACCTTGAAAAAATAACATGAGATTATGATGAAAAATAGGAAAATTTTATCTCATTATTAATATGTAATGAGATCTCATAGATGCCAGGCCTAAGATCAATTCCATTATAAAACTATTCTATAAAGTTCTAAACAAAGTCAGCTTTTTCCAAAATATGTTTTTCAGGCTGCAATCATGCTTGTGATCCCAAAAATTTATCAGGCTTCTAAGGGGATAACATGATTTGGAGTAGATTTTGTAAACTTTACAAAGTAAAACATATTTGAGTATGTTATCACAAGTGATAATCAGATTGATTATAGAGATTATATCTAAAAAGACAATTATGAACAATTGCTAAATTTCCAACATCTCTTGTTGAATAATATGCATTTAAATTTAAATGAGAGATCAATTTAGCCCAAAGCTGCAAAAATCCATTAGTGATTTAACTACAAGCCAAATATGAATTTTAAGTGCAATAGAGGAATCTTAATTTCTTAGTTCTATCAACTTATTTAGATTTTTTTTTTTAATCATAGACGTAAGTTCCAAAAAATCTAATTTTTTAAACTCATAGGATATAGAATGATTAATATTGTAATACTTATATATTTCTAAGCTTCTTTAAAGGATTTTTAAGATATGTAAAATTAAATCAATAGTGTTAAGGAAGGTATTTTTGAAAAGTCATATTTATTTAGAGAAATTAAAATTTTAAATGAAATTTGTAATCAATTAAAATATCAATAGATTCAAACATGAACGAAACTATTATCATTTTTAATAGAAATACTTAAAATATAGTAGAGTTATTAGGAGCAAATTTTATGAACGCTATTTCAAACTTAATATTCTATTTTATGTAGTTCAAAAATTGATTCTGGGAATCATTATTTTAATAATTACAAGGAAATAAAGAAAGCAAAATCTAATTGGAAATTCTTGTGAAGGAACACTAATAAAATTAATGAAATTTTGTGATATACCTGTTGTTTTGACCATGAAAGGAGTCATCAACCCTCAATATTTTAGAAATTAGACTTACTTATATAAAAATTTTGGGACAAAGTGATCTTTAACAGTTTCTACTAAACATTCAAAGACATAAAACCCAGAATTACTAATAGCTTCTCTAGAACTGTAAGATTTTTTCGATAATGATTAACTTTTAACCTTTTCTTATCTACCTGTATCTGCCAACTTTGATATTTTAGTTCATATAGATAATTGGAGAATTCTGGCTAAAAAGGCTTATAATTGTTTAAAAAATTCAAAACATTTTTCATTATTTTAACGAGTCTAAAGATTGGAATATTTTACTACGAAGTAGAGATTAATTTATGCCAAAATACACGCCTCGAAAAAATTTGCACTCAACTACTAGCTTGGCTTTCTAATTGGAGAATCTTTTAGCAATATTTAATAATTTAGGAGTCAAATTATTGTTTATAGGAATAAGCTGCTTTTTATTATTCCTTTTTTTCCAAAGCCTTCTCACAAAGATTTATTATTTTAAGAATTATTGAGTAAAATTTAAGCCAATATTCAGATCATAAATATGTTTTTCTCGCACAAGAAAAAATTAATTATTAAGCTTGCAAGTAGAAAAAGAATTGTTGGCATATATCATTTTATTTTTTGTATGGTAAGAAGGTAAGATTGTCTCATAAGATTTTGAAATCTTTATGAGTGTTAAAGTTGGCTTATCTTTAGCCTTGAGGATATATTAAATAATTTAGAGGACCTGTAATTTAATATCAAGGATAGATGAATATATATACTGCTCGATAATTTTTAGTTACAAAAAACTTTACTTTTATAGAATTCAGTAAAGAAAATATATTCTTTTTTTATAGCAATAAAAATCCATTGTTTATAAATTTTCTTTATAAATAATATAAGTAGTAATTACCTAAAGATGGAACTTTTGAAATAGAAAGGGCATTTATTTCTTTAAATTTTTTGCCGAAGAGAGAACTTAGCGTCCTTAGAATGTATAGATGAAATTAGGAACTTAATAATGATCTAATATTCTTTTAATTGTTAAAAATTGGAATCATTACTCAATATTCTTGAAGAGTCAAAGCTTGTTTTCCAAATACCGATTCTAAGAAGGCTGAAACGTTCTAATAAGCAAGGTTAAGCCCATGAAAAAGATCATTTGCAGAAGCAAGGAAAATAAAGAGCAACTTCTCAGTAATTATTAAGCTTCTAAATCAATACTTTAGACAGTAAAACTTGTTTTAGTTTATATCTACGGCAAAGTAACACCATTAATAATGAAGGAAGAAAAAATGAATAGATTTTACAACCCTGTTCTGTTCTATCATGAAGTTTAAAAAAAGGGGATAATATCAATGAGGTAATACAAGTACAGAATCTGAAAGTTAAGGCAATTCATATAAAATAATTAGAACTTAAAGTTATTAATAATTGAGATAAAATAAGATATAGTATAGGTTATAATCTTTTGAAGAATTACCTAAAGTAAGGTGAGGGATCAGCAAAAGGAAAGATTAAAATCGTAATAAAATTTATTGTTGAGAACTTCGGAATTGAGTTGAATTAAACAGTGCAATTGGAATCTTACAGGATTGATATAAGATTTTTCAATCAAACCCACAAAAAATTGTTAATTATCCGATGACATTTTCAACTACTCAAAATTTCTCCTCTCCATTCCTGTTATAACATTAACTCGGTTGATTAAACTAATCATAGTATTATTGTTTGCTCTATAATGATATCCATCTATTACTGTAAGAAGATGGTGGATAATTGCCTTACCCATCTAATCTTTTAAGTAGAATTATTTTGTGTTTATGTTAATTTTCATAATTTCTTAAGTATCATGTTTTTCTAAAATGCTGGTCATTCAATTTTTCGATCAGTAAACTGATAAGTTATTTGTAATTTTTTTCAAACTCCTCCCCCAGACAAATAAATTCTTAAATGACTAGCCAAAATTCCTTTTCTTTTTTTTTCTGTATATAAATTACTTTTATATGTTACCTCTTTATTTGATAAATATGTTCAACTAATTTAAATTCTCATTAAATCTTTGATATATACATTTATTGAACAACCCAGCCTCTATGATTTTTTTTTCGCTTTCTCTACTTTCCTTTATTTTGTTTCCTTCCAAACTCATTTCCTGAAACATCAAGATAATTCAGGGGATATGCATTCTTATATTATCTATTGTATTTCTATTAAAATTTCAACCAATTCTGACCGTTGGTATATAGAGATTTACAATTTGCATTATTAAATAGTGTTACTTGTAATTAAAGCCTTTCTAGATTTATATATTCAAAAAAAAAATAAATCCTTCAATAGCAATTCTTGCCCTTCGTCTTAGAGATATAAAGAATAATAAAAGACGATCACTTTTAATTTTAATTAACAAGTTCTTTGCCTATTCTAAGTTTCTACATTTTCTCTAAATTATTGAGCAGGTTAAGTAATTGCTTTAACACCTGGGATTTTGAGCTGTAATTTGAATAATAATAGCTCCTCACAATTACTTTCTTCATTATAAATAAATTTTTCAGAAAGTAAAGTCAAACATTTTTCATTTAATAAGGTCCTAGAATTATATTAAAATCCCATATCTATTTTTAGTAATTTTATTTTATTTATTTAATTAGAAATGCTTAAGTCAGTTAAAAATTTATCATCTTACAAGCTAATACTATAGCTAATACTATGGAATCCAATTTTATCATTAAATAAAAAATTATTCATAAAAGATTACTTACCATCACCTTCTATATTCTTTACCTCTAACATACTATCTTATCTTAGCTAAAATTCAAATTAAAAATCTCTAAAAAAATTTTCAATTTCTTCCTTATTTTTTAAATCCAAAAAAGAAAGTTTTAATTATTTCAGATTTTTAAGTATTGAAAATATGAAATTTAAAAATTTAGCATCAACTTTTATTTACCCAAAAAGATAAAGCTCTTCTAAATAGGATATCAAATTTTGATTTTAAATTTTATTTTCAATCAATTTTTCTAAAACTATGTTCAAATATTTTGTTTTGCAGACATCACGTATTTCTAATATTTTTAATTTGCAGTTGAATTGAATTAGTTATTCTAAAATTTAAGAATGAATCTATATTTAATCTTCTCTATCTTAGATATAAATAATATAATGTTCTAAAGGAATACTTTATTAATTGAACAAAAGTTCTGAAAAAAAAGCAGGTGAGAAAAAAAGGCCATAGCCCAATTTTAGCACTTTTATTGGTAGAACACTTCCTAAAATTACTTTTTCAAAAAATGAAAAAGTTTCATCTCCAGTTAATGTTTCTTCAAGTTCCAACTTCAAAGTCTCCAAAACATAATCATATCTATTGGGCAATTAATTCAAAATCTATGAAATAATTCCATGCTTATTCATTATAAATCCAGATAATTCTAGATAATTTAATTAAACATGAGTTGAACAAATAAATGTTTTTACAAATAATTTAATATCATTTTCTGTTGTTGGTGTTATTGATTTAAAATTAAAATTTATTTTTTTAATTTTACTTTTAAATTCTCTTACATCATTTTTATAACAATTATTTTCTAGTATTTGTCGAAATTACTGAGCTTTTTATACATTAGACATAAACATACTGAGATCAATTTTTTCAAATTTGATACTCTCAACTTAACTCTCGGCATTAATTATTAAACCAACAATAATATGATAATATAGTTTATCCTTTTTATCCTATAAACAATTAAAATCAAAATTTAACGCAACATGCAATAAATTTTTAGGAAATGCTGGTCTAAATAATTCAAAATTATTGATAATTTTTTCTTTAACTTAAAGTTCATTTTTATAAACATATTCAGCATTAGAAATAATCATTTTTTCAATTTTATTTTCTTTTTATTATATATCTTAATCCTCTAAAGGTTTGTCTTCTTTTTGATGATTTAGAGCATTTTTAGAATTGAGTTCATCTTCATTTTTTTCATGATCACTTTGTATGATTACTGAAAGATTGTTCTTTAAATTTTGATTATCATTGTTAATTTATTCTAGTTTTATTTGAGCCTTTTATTCCATCAACTTATTAAAAAAATCTATCCGTGCTGCTTCACTAATATTTTAGTTATCTTTAAGGCTAATAGATCTCAAATTATAATATCGTCTAAATGATGTTGCGATACTCTTAATTCTCTTGATTTAATTAGATAAAACATTCAATAAATTATCAGTCAAATTACGATTGTTTAAAGATAAATGCTTGACTTATTATCTTTCTTTATTAAAAACTATTTCATCTAAAAACCATTAAAATTTATATTCTTCTAAATTAATTTTCTCAAATACAAAGGTTTCGATTGAAACCAGATTGAATTACAGATAATTAGGATTTTTTTTAAATAATTCTTATGTATCCTAAATAGATTTATTTAATCCCTTACATGATTTAAATGTCATTTCATTAATAGTACAGAGAATTAAAAAAGGAATTAGTATATCTTTTTCAGTTTTACATCCAATAAAGGTTAATTTTTTCAAATCAAATTTCCCCTTAAGAATTTATTCCTACTATTTCTCATTTTATTGAAATTCATATTGTAATACTAATTTTTAGGTAACCTAAACTTGCTCTAAATTTTCTTTTATTTTTTAATCAATTAAAGATTTAGTTGCTTCATTTAAAGCTTTTATGAAATTCTCATCAAGGTTAATCTTCTCTAAAACAAATTCTTCTATTTTTATTTAAGTATTAAAAATTATCTCTTGTAAAATAATAGACCATGGTTTTTGAGAAGTAATCGTAATATCTTTTAGATATAAATATTTTAAATTTTTATGAGGCAAATTTTGTTGTTTATCATCATTTATTGATTGTTGTAAGGGATGTTAATTTAAAATATCCTTTTCATTGTTTTGTTATTGATTTTAGTTAATAATTTATTATTCTTATAAAATCTAAGTAATTTATTCATTAAGCATATCAAATTTAAAGTTTCCTAAACTCAATTTCTCTATTCTCTAATACTTTGAAAAAATAAAATATTTAGTGAAATTAATTTGAGCAAAATCTTCATCCATTTCTTCTAATTTCAATTCTTTAATTGAGAATTTAAATTATTCTCGATCTTTGCCATCAAGAATTTATTCAAAAGTTTATTTATATTCATCCTTTTATTCAAATTGCACTTTTTGTAAAACTAACTTTTTCAATCGAATTTCATGATATACAAATATTTCTAAGAATTAAAATAACTCAAAAGATAGATCTTTTATATCAATAAATTATAGTGAATTTAAGCTATGAATAAAGCTAGAAGGTTATTTATTGAGATAAGCGATTGTGGCATCTTTATATTCTGAAAAGGTATTACTCATGCTCTCTTTTTCTACAATAAATTCTTCTAATTTGAAATTATCAGCTAAAATTAAGCACTTAAATATTTTTAAGTCAACTTTGCAATTCGTACCTTGAAATTTTACTTTTTTATTGTGTATTAACCATTTCTCATTGATTCATCTTCACTTTCTATTTTTTTATATATTTCATCACAAGTCTCTATAATTCCCTCCTCTCTTCCATTCTATCTGAAGCAACTTATCATTTCAAAATTTTCTATTTCTAAAATGTCACCTTTTTTCGTAAAAAAAAATTCATAAAAAAACCTTTTAATATTATAAGGTTCCATTCTATAAGTTTATTTTGGCATAATCATAGTTTTTAATGGTAATTTATAATTCTAAAGTAATGGATTTTTTAATTATTCATTTTTGATTCGTTCCTTAAATGCTCTAAAAGTTTTTATCCAACTCTCTAATCTACTTTTTTCACAATCTTAGATGCCTATAAAAACATATTAAAAATAAGTAATACATAATTATTTAATATTTGTGTGCTCAGTAAATATTACACTTTCAAGAAACTTTTCGACTACATCGTCTCTAGTAAAGCTTTCAACTGATGATAAATCTAATTACTTTAAGTTATGTTTGATTAATTTTTTATCTAGCATAAGGAATATAATTTACTTTTTATACTTTGTTCCTTTAAATAATCAGTTCTAGTTTTGACTGCTTCTGCGAAAACATTCAATTTAAATATTGAAGAATTAAATTTTAAGATACCATCAATAATAACCTCTTTACAATGCAAAAATATTTCATTAGACAAAATCTCTAAAATCTTCTCCTTAATTATATCAACTTCTCTAATATATTATTATATTATTGATATATCAAATACATTGACTTTTAATTTATCATATCTATCTCCAACTAAAGAAGTTACTGAAGTTGAGTATTCTAATAATTTTTAGTTTCTAAATTTTAATTCAAGCAAACCTTTTGCAGTTGAAAGGTGTTGACATGTCTATTAAAAACTATTGATAGTTCCAAGATAATTATCTGACGCATTTAACCCACAAATTTATTCCAAATTGTCTAAATCGTATGTTAATTAAATTAAATGTTCAAAACCTTAATAATTCTTTTCGGTAAAACAATTCTGTAAATCAAAATAATAAAAGCAGGTTTAATCAATTTTATCCCGCGCCTAGTGGATTATACTATTTTTTTCTTAGTTTGACCACTATTTTTCTAGTTTTATAATTGCAATGGATTTTGAATCTTTATTCAACAACAATTAATATTCATAATATTCATTTTTTTCTTTTAAATATACTTTAAGTTATTTTAATAATTGCTCTTTGTAAATCCCAGGATTACTGATTATATAGAGCTAAATAAGATAATATAAATACTCTCTTCAAATCAATTTCTCTTTCAAAGAAGTAGTATATAAATTCCTCAAAATCTTCATTGTCTATTTCATTTTGCTAAAATTAAAGAGTCAACTTCTTTGGTTAAAGCCAAGAAAGCCATTACCTCAATATAATTAAATGTTCTTTATCCATTTATGTGTCTACTATTCTTAACTCTCTTAAAGGAAATAAAATTCTTAATTTTCTTTCTATCATGATTAAATGTTCTATTTTAAAAGTACCTTTAAATCCTTTGAATCCTAATTTCCGATCCCATACATTTTTCTTTAACATTAACTAAGATATGATTTCAATTATATATACAAAAAAATCATCTAATTAACTGAATTGTTTTTATAGGTTCAAATACCAATTGTCCTTTTATTTTTCTAAAGTCTAATCTTTTGTCTTTTTAAACATGAATTGATATTCTTTTCCTCAAACCTTCAACCCTATATGCATTAAGAGCATCTTGGTTAATTAAATTGAGCATAAATTAATAATCAATTAGAAAAATAAGTATAAATAAACTAATAAAGTGTAATTGTCTGGTATTATTTTTTCTTACAAAGTTTTCAAATGATTATTTTGACAGAATAGTTTTGAAAACAATTCATTAATTTAATTTATAGGTAAATTTTGAAGCGGACTAACAGTTAGCAATTCTCGAGATCAAGAATTACTCCAAATATCCTTAGAATAATTATTTCTAAATTCAATTATAATTGACATAATACCCTAAATTAACAATATTTTTAAGATGATTTATAAATTTTTTGTAACTTTTTGAATTCATTATATTTAAGATTAAAGTATGATATTTTTTACAATTAATTTTTTTAGTATATAGCAGGGTTTAAATCTAATTCAAAATATTAATCTGCTGAAATATTTAAAATTAAATGAGAAATGTTTGTCACTACTTAATTTTTAGTTTATTAATAAAATATTTCCAAAATATGCATTTTGAAGTATTATTTAAACTATTCTATAAATTATATATCAATATATTTTTGCTAAAGAAATTAGGGGAGAAAAATTAAAAATAGCATCAAATTAACAATAAACTGATATCTTGTAGTTTTCCAGTCCTTTTTACTATGATAATTTTTATTTAATCTTAAAGTAATCAGTTTTCATCACATTTATGATGTCTTTTTAGAATTCTGGTTTAAATAAAATATAAATAATATCATAAAATATTTATTTTTTATAAAATATAATTAAATATAAAAATATTATCAAATTTATAAAATAAATCAACTTTATAATTATTAAGTTTAGTATTATAAATAATATCATATATTATAA
>CAJJDN010000186.1:18032-68299 GCA_905182985.1 Paramecium sonneborni | reverse complement strand
AACCCAACCCCCAAACCCTAAAAAAGTTCCAAAATCATAATGGGAAGGCTAGGTGCTGTTAGCTGGCCTTGTTTTTTTTTTCTTAAAAAATATTATTTTGTATGTAAAAATTATTTCAAAAATCGTGAAAATTGGGGTTTTATCATTTCAACTTTTTTCAGGATCGTTGAACGAGCCCCAATTGTATTTAGAATGACGATTCATTTGAAAAAATAGGCTTTACCAACCCCAACAAACCCAAACCTGCTTCAAATTTTAATTATTATTGAGCTCCACATAATCATTCAGAACTTTCAAAATACAAATAACATATTTTCAACCTTCTATATATTCTATGATTGTTAATAAATTATTTTTTACATAGGACATATAATTTTATTGTAAATTCAAAATCAACTTAGAGGGTATCCTTTTTTCCTTAATAAAGATTCCCCGCTTTGACTGCTAAGAATGCATCTCCAAACGTTCTACATTATTGGCAAACTCTGAAAAAATAATTGTAATTAGGAATATTTGAAATGGGATTAATAATTTCAATTCTGGTTTTTTGATTTGCTTATTTTTTTTCCAAAAAATAACTTCCTTTAGATTTTAATAATTGACTTAAATCTATTCCTTAATTTTTCTCGAATTATTCTTGAAAAATAAGTGCTCCTTGTGCTTGAATTATAGCCGATTGGGATATAAGGAGAGTATTAAGATTTTAGGACCCTAAAAAATTAAGAATTTCTACATTCATCAAGAGATTTTTAATCTAAGGGTGTTTTGTATTTAACAAGAAGGTCTTTGTAATTTTTATTAGAATTTTATAGATATTATCCAGTCTTAACATTCCATAATCATATAGATTAATCTTAACTACTAGAAGCTAGCATAATTCCATCTGGAGAGAAGCATATTGAAAAGACAGTGTTTGTCTGACCATCCAATTTTGCTATTTATTATCCATTCTTTACTTACAACAAACGTATTGACTTATCACCACTACCAGAAGCTTATAAAGTTCCTTCTGGTGAAAAGGAAACTGATAGTACAGTACTATTATGACCGTCCAATTTTAGTTTTTATTCTTCTTTCTTAACATCCCATAAACGGATGGAAAGCATACTGAAGCTTAAGTATGACCATCTATTTACGCTTTTTATTATACACTCTTAAACGGATTGACTTATCCTAACTACATGATGCTAAAGTCGTTCTTTAAATGAATTCCCTATCAATAGCAGTGAGTTTAACTAAAAATTTTAGAAATTCGATAATCTTTTTTTCTTTTTTAATTTTTTTAATTAATTCAAGTCTAGTTTATTCATAAGTGTAAACTGAATAATTATTTCTATTGAACTCATTTTATTTAATTTTTTTTGTAACTTAAACATGCTTTTAAAGAAATTAAAAAATGTCTGTACTTCTCTCCTTTTTAGATTTTTCAACTACCACACCAAATGTTTATAAATCTATATATTTTGAAGATATTAAAATGTCATATAAATCTTACATTTTTCAGTTTAAATTTATTTCAAATCACTATTGAATTATTCTATATGATCAACTACTTCAAAATACTTATTCTATTTATTGATTTAATTATTTATAAATTTTCATCTAATCTTGAAATAATCATTTTCTCTAATAATTCTCTTTATTCTTTATTGATTTTATTCTTCTTTTCTTTTTCCTTTAATTTTTTTTATATCTGTGTTTGTGTTATTTAGAGAATTTGCTGAGTATTCGTTGTTACTAGTTTCAAAAAATGTTTCATTTGTAAAAATTTCATAAAAGACCAACCCCAAAGACCAAATGTCATAATCTTTTGTAGTAAACACTTTAGGTGCCATTTAAAAATTAGTTCCTTCATTTTAAGTTTGAATTGACTCAAAATATTTCTCTTACGAAATCTTTTTTGAGGTTCCAAAATCTATTAATTTGATTTTCTTATCCTTGAAATTACAAAATTTTCGGGTTTTATATCTCTATGAAAATATCCTAATTAATGGAATTCTCGAACACCTTTTGCCCCCTAAGAAAATTTTCAAATTTTTTACCTACAAACAAATTTTGCGTTTTTTAGAGTCGATGTTAAAATTAATTTTTTCTCCAAGTTCCATAATTGTGAAAATTCCATCTTTATGAACTTCAAAAGCAAATATCTAAATAATATGTTCAGTTTTTTTTCCATTAAGAATCTGTAATATTTTTTTTTCATTATCCTTTAATGTTATTTATATTTTTAGAGCAAGAGAAGCGTTGTCATCGGTTTTTATTTCTTGATAAACATTACCAAATGCCTCCTTTACTTTTTTCATGTAAATTTTTTCTACATTTATTCCAAATTCTATTAAAATTTATTAATAAATTTTTTTCAAAAAATCTTTTGAACTTTAAATTAAATCAACTTTTCAACAATTTCTTGGAGAAGATGCATCCCGACTCATAGATCTAATTTTTTATTCTTAGAGTTACAATTGTTTTACAGTAAAATACATTAATTTATAGATAAGAACAAGTTACTATTTTTATATAAATTTGTATTAATTATATAAAAATTTTTTAAATTATATCAAATAAATTTATATAAGCAACTAATATTTTTACAAATTTGTGAAAGATAACAAATTAAAAATTTATCATTTTTATTTTTAGCTTATCAATAAAGACATTTGTGGCCAATAATTCAATAAAATTATTTCATTTTCAGCTTTCCACCCTTGATGAATTGGCCAGCTGATTATTTAAATTGTTTTCTCATCCTTCATATCGATTCAGCTATTTCATTTTCATTTTACCATTCAATCTTCATTGAACCTTAATATTGAGGAAAATTATACTCAAATTTGTAGAGATTATTGATCTTATAACACGATAAAAATTAAACAAAAACGACAGAATTTATAATCAATATCTAGATACAATGATAATTAAATTATCTTAAATATATTCTGATTTACATTTTGATGAAAATAATTAAATATGTCTTATTAAAATTCTTGAAGTGGATTTAGATTTAATTGAATTTTTAAATATTATAAGATTCTATAGATAAAATTAATAAAAAAGAATTTTATCTGTATTCTTTAAATATACTTGTTTTAAGATGCTTATAATAGGGGAGAATTGCCAATTCTAACTACTACTTTGATATTATAAATGAATTGATTTATCTACACCTTAAACTTTAAGATGTAATGAAGAAAATCTTCTTCATTATCAGATTTTTAGAATTCTTTTTTAGATATTTAATAAGACATTTCTCCATAGCCTAAACCTGTAACAGACTCTCTAGCCTAATTTATAAAAGTTTTGATGATTCTATGATTTCCTTGGCTGCAATAAAGAATTTAACAACTTCAATAATTTATTTTGTTATTAATATGTTTCTCATTCCTCTTCTCATCTCTCCTTTTTTTTAGGGAATCTTTTCTCCCTGAGCATAACATTCACCAATTTATATATTTAATAAGATAAATCCATTGCTGTAATAGGACTGTTATTAGTAAATATTTATAAAAAATATTAAACTACATTAATTTATCAGTAGACGAGATAAAATATGCCTATCTCCCTTAATTATAAAATTTATATTGGTGATTTTCCAGATTAGGAAATTCACTAATTTAAATTAATATATTGGGAAATATCTAAATTAGGAAATTCACTAATATAAATTATTTTCTAATTATATAAATTATTTTATATAATTAAAATCAAAAAACTTATTCTTCTTTTTTAGAAAAGTGATTTGGTGATTATCCATGAGTGGAAATTCACAAATATATTAGTGAATATCCATTTGAGGAAATTCACCATTGCTTTACAATAATTTATAGAAATGAATTTCCTAATCTAGATATTCCCCAATATATTAATTTAAATTTGTGAATTTCCTAATTTGGAAAATCACCAATATAAATTTTATAATTAAGGGAGATAGGCATATTTTATATCGTACTGATAAATTATAATGTAGTTTAATATTTTTTATAAATATTTACTAATAACTGCAAATATTTACTTATGAGAGCTATACAATTTTAGAAATGTTCCACAATTAATACCATAATTAATGTCAATCTGATTATTGCATCAAAATTCTAAACAAATAGAGCTTATTAGAATAATAGTATTCGAAATGGGCTAAAAATAGTTTATATTCTAAGTTTTTGGGATAAAAATAGATTAGAAAAACATTATAAATGATTGTGATTTTAAGTTGTTATTATCAAAATTGAATTGAAGAATTTCATTTCTGAAATAGTTTTGCATATAAAAAAAATAATTTATAAATTAATAATAATTTATATATTTAAAGGTCATTTTTATAATTTTTTTGAATATCTAAAAATAAGTTATTAATTTAACATTAATTCCTAAATTAAAAGGTCATTATGACTGAAGATTCAAATAATCAAAAATCTTCTCCATTAACTTTATAAAATAAAGCAGCTATTTAAATTGAGCAATCATATTTTTACATTATCATCAACTTATGGCTTAGACATTACAATTTTTAAAAGTTATTGTCAGTGTATTTCGTCCATTTTTTATTTGGTAAGTACTTTTATTTTCTAAAGATTCTCAATGTCTTAAAAATTGATCTCTAATTTTATTGTGTTTCTTAATGTTGATAATGTCAAATCTAATAGGATTTCTCATATCAGTATTAAAAAAATCCGAAGTTCAAAATAATCAATTGCTTCCCTAACTTTGAGCATAGAGCTCTCCATATATTTTTGCATCTATCCAAAATTTAGCCCTTTAATATTTTAATTTCATAATAAAAGTTTGGCAGTTTTTCATTCCTTGAATTTAATCCATTAAAATCTCCAACTTATCATTATACTTATGCTCAATTTATTAGAAAGCTTTATTTATTAGTTTAACCTCTCAAATTCAGATATTGACTTAGAACTAAAGTTTTCTTTGTTGAACTAATTCCAAAAAAGAATAATTAATATTGTCCCTCACATTCAAGATAATCAAACATTAAATATCTGAGTAGTTGATAGTCTAATCAAATATCACATTAACTAAAATTTCAATAAAATCAATCAAATTATTTAAATAAAATTCTAACCACTCCTTTTAAAACTTATAATATTTTTCTCGAGTTTAATTTAAATAATTTATCTTTTATAATTGAAAGATTATCTTGAAAAATAAGTCATTTTCATACAATAAAAATAGGGCTATTAAAATTGATTTATTGTTTTAATTTTATTAAAATATTTTTTATTTTAATTATATAACAATAGAATAAAATTTTTTTTTATTGATAAGAGATTTTAAAAGTTGTGTCTCTCCTTTCAAATCTAAAAATAAAAATAAAAATAATGAATCCTAACAAAAATTTACCTATAGTGAGATTAAAATTTAAATGCCCTCCAGATTGTGTCTGTAAGTCAACTGAAATAAGAAATTGGTATCATGGTAAGTGCTGCCAGCCATCATTTATAACATCAAAAGGCGATATATTTTGCGATTAAGAAGGCTGCTCGCATTATTTCATTAAAGATGCTAGGTTTTAATGCCAAAAAGCATAAAAAGATAAAACCTATTATCAATATAAAAGTATATCCGAATTTCTAATGGCTATTTCGTTGGCAATGTAAGCAAGTGATTATGAAATCAAAAGTGAGTTAGAAAAATAGAATTTTTCAAAAGATCTCCTTCAAGGAGTTTTAGAAAGATGGAATTATTGATACAAATTATGATTAATTTATTATTGTTATTCAAAATTTCAACTTCTTAAAAAAAGCAAGAAAAATTGATGAAGCTATAAATTCCATGATATTATTAAAATGCAAGCTCTAAACTCTTCATTCTGTTTTTAATTATACATTATTCTTGCTATTCCAAAACATTCAGCCCAATAGTCCATCTAATTGCAGTCACAAATCGATTGAAGCTTTTAATGATCAATTAGAAGGATATCATAAAATTGAACAATATGAAATATGAATGAGAGATGTCTAATTCCTGTAATCTCAAACAAAAAAAATCTATTCATATGTATTAAATATTATATTATATCAAGGTAAAAAGTTATCTTCTACCCCATCTTAGAATTGTTCATCATCGATATTTTATCTCATATTGGTTTTAGGAGGTGGCTATTTATTACCTCTTCTATAGAAATTATAAATTATTAATAATTACCTTGTGTTATTGGTGAAACTAACAGGGTTATCATCACCTTAAGGTAACCTAACTTATTCCTCTTCATTATTAATTAAATTAATATCTTGACCTTGATATCCTTCCATCATTTCCATTTCTCTTTCTAATTTTCTTAATTATCCTGCATACTCTTCATATGGTAATCCCATTTCTCTACATAATTAAACTAAAAATCTTAGACCTATAGTAATGATAATAATAATTGATACATTCAATATTATCTGGGTAATCAGAATAGATTTTCTAATAGTTTCCTAATGCTTTTTAAAAATGTCCCATTCTTCTATAACAACTAGCAACCATTAATTTCCATTTCACATCTCTTGTCTATACTTATGCTGCTCTCTCAAAATACATGCTTGATTTCTCATACATTTCTTATTTAACATAATACACTCCTAGCCATGATATTGTATCAATATTTGTAGGTAATATTCTGTATGATTCCTAAAAATAATGCAATGCTTGTGGTTCATCATCTTCCTATTATAATATACTATTATAATTACTCTTGCAAATAAAGATCCTAATCTTGCTAGAATATTTGGATCATTTGGTACTTTATTCAATAATTCTAAATACCATTTCATAGCTTATTTTGAATTTCCTGTCATTTCATATAATGTTGCCATTTAGTACAAAACCTCAGGGATACATACAATAGTTTATAATTTATCTAAAGCTTATAAAGATTCAACAAACATATTTAATTTTCTATTTACGTAAGCTAAATTATAAAGTGCTTCAATGCAATCTGCTTCAACACCTATAGCTTCTAAATATTATTCTTTAGCTCTTAAGAATTCGTTTTTAACATATAAGCAATTTCCTCTGTTTACTAAAGCCTTAGCATTGTATCGATCATATGTAATAGCAATTTCAGCATATTTTTCAGCTTGCTTATAATCATTTTCTAGGAAATATAGAAATGAAATATTCGTAGCAATACGAGCCATGATTTATTTATCTTTTTTTTCAAATCCTTTAAGTGTTTCAATAGATTTTTCAATATTCTTTTTTTTTAAATAAGCCATGGCTTTACATATTTCAATTTCAGTTTCAGCTTCAGGGAAAGTTGAATTCTTAAGTTATTCTAGAATCCACTCATATCCAACAATTATATCTTCTTCTATTAAAGGAGCAATTAATTTAGCAGAAGTAGCAATGTAGTATATAGCTTCTCTTCTTCTTTCTTTAGTATCTTCTCTTAATTTATCAGTAATTGTTGTACCCTTGTTTTCATTATTTTCTTCCTCACTTTCCCCTGGGATTTCAATAGTTAATAGGGTAACAAAATAATCTTTCATTTTATTCTTATTTCCACTCAAATATAAACAAATCATAAGATTAAAACCAGTAGGGAAGTCAGGAGAGCTTTTGAGTATTTATTCATAAGTAGTAATAGCCTCTTTAATTTTTTCTTTACCTAATCTTACTTAAGCATGACCAATGTTTTTTTAAATTTTGAATCTCATTTCTTTAGATGTGGCAGGAATTAAATCTAATGCCATTTTATACATTTTAATGGCAGTAGTGTATTTTTTCTATTCAAAATAAATATTTCCCATATTAACTCTCAATCTTCCCGCTTAAGGATATTGTTTACATTTAATTATTTCTTAGTATTTTGCTAAAGCATCAGAATGAAGTCCATTAGCATGTAAAGCACAAGCTTAAGTTAAAGCTGCACAATAACTAAGATCAGTATTAATGGATTCTGCTAAATTTTGTGCTTCTTTTGATTGTCTTAATTTTTTTTCTTTATTGAATGCTTCTTTGGCCTTTTCTAAACATTCAGAGAGATTGCCTCTTAATTTAGACATAGCACTTTATTCTATTAAAGTATTAATCTCTTTTTCAATAGTTTTAAATTACTCTTCAGGATTAGTTTCAAGTTTTGGTTTATTCAAATTAATTTGATTTTGAGTAGAATTGAATGGATCCTTTTTCTATCCAAAATTAGCTCCTCTATTTGATGTCATAGGTCTAGCTTCTGCTTAAGGTTATCTAGCAGCTGTTCCAAGTGGTTTTCCTCTAGATGGTTATGGTCCACCTGGTGCAGGTTATTATGCCTATATATTGATATAAATAATATTGTACTCTAACATTCTCGAAATTATAATTATTTACAGGAGGCTTACCACCTGCTTGATTGAAATTATTACCACTTATACCAAAGGCTCCATATTAAGATTAATTCATAATATATATATATATATATTATTTAAATTTTGATTAATCATTCTCCAAGAAATAGGATTTTGCATGAATTAAAAGCATAGAAGAACATTTGAAATTCATCATATTGCATATTTAATTTACGTAACGATAATTCTTTTTACATGTTAATCTAATTAATATACATTCTATTTACTTCATCTGTTGCTCTTTATGATTGATTTGGTTTTGTTGTTGCTAATGTTTTAGCCTGTTTCATATCCACTGTGAATTTACTCTTTATTTCCTTTCTCCAGTGTAAAGAATCAAATTGAGCTTTTTAATCCAATAAAGTTAAGAAAAATTGTATACCTAAAGTGAAACCATCATCCTAATTAGATATTTATATCTTATTACACTAATAAACACTTCAGTAGTTGAGTTCTTCTTTCCTATCTAATCTTTTGATATCAACATCTTTTCTATGAAATTTAAAGTCAATGTAGGAACAATTAAATAAAATAGAGATAAATGTTCATTTTCTGGGGATTTGATACTTGAAAATGCATTTAACAATAAGTTTATATAATCTATCTTCTCAGAAAAACTAGATTTATATTATGTAAATATCTCTTCTAATTCTTTTGCAGTACTCACTGTAGCATCTATTATAAAATATAATAATATAATTACCACTGAATCCAGCTTCTCTTGTAAGTGATTCTAATTGAGTTGAATTATATTAACTTGGAATATATTCTAAACATTTTGAATTTACATGCAAAGCAGCTGATCTTAATAATCTTACAAATGCTAATGCATTTCCTATTTGAGTTATTAAAGTTCTAAATTTATCAAGATAATTAGATCCATCATCAAATGTACCCATTTTCTTTATTTCTTTGTATAAAGCCTCTGCTCTTTCAATAGGATATTAACCATCCAATTCATCTTTTTTCTCTCTAAAGAATCTATCTTCTCTCACTAAAGGTGATTAAATTAAATCATCAAACAAAAATTAAGAAAACATTTGAATTTTTCTAATGTTCATAATAATATTACTTCTATAAAAATTTATACACACTGTTTACTGTTGTACTCAATATACCAATACCATGTGTTCTAATTGAATCAGCAATCTATTGAATACTTATTGAATAAACCTATTTACTTTCAGATGTAACCTAATTATATTCAATTTATATATATATACCTAAACAAATTATTATTAATATAAGTTGTATGTATATTTTGTAAAGAATTATTAAATGCTTTTCAAAACATTGAGAACATCGAAATTTCCTTAATCAACTGTCTAAGTTGGTAAATAGACATTAATTAAATTTAAACCAAACTTAGAATTAGCTAAACTTCTCATTTATTCATAAGTTTCTTAGTCGTACATATTTAGTACATTAATGTTATAGAATGTTTCATTAAGTATTTAGTTGATTTCAGTTCTTAAATTGACAATAGAATCGAAAATCAAGACATAATCAATGTCTAATAATCTCTTTAAGTCTTTCACTTATTATTTGAATGGATTCAATGCTGTAATCTTTTCAATTAAAACTGTATGCACTTAAATTCTTAAATAATCTTCAATATCTCTTGCTAATGGTTATAAATATTGTGTATAAAATTCTTTAACAACAAATTATCTAAATGAATCAAATAATTCATCAGGATTCTCTAAATGCATACAATCTTTTAATTAAATTGAACAATCTGAAACAGCATTCAATAAAAATTAGAATCTCTTTGCTTATGAAGGATTTTAATATATATATTAAAAGAAAGAAGGTAATAATTCTCTACACCAATAAAAATATGTACTAGCCGTAACCTTCTTAACATAATAAGGCAATAAAATCAATTTATCAAGTCTCCATAGAATGTTTCTAAAGTCTTCCTTTTCTTAATTTGTGAAAATGTCTTTTGCTACCATAAAATCCATCAAAAAATACATTGTCTATAATTTTAATGGAGAGAGTGTGCTTTTAAGAATTGAATTTAAGATTTATAATGCTCCCAATATTTCAGCACCTCCAGTTCCAAAACTTTTAAGATTAGCTTTCATCTTTTCTAAAACTTATTGAATAATTTTTTATCCATTTTTTGTTATATGATTTTAAATTAAGGCAGGTTAAAATACATCATATTTTTATTCAAAATAATATTCTATTGCTTTTAACATTTCTACAGCCAAAACTACATCTTTTGATAATGACATATCTAATGATTATTCTTCTAATCCAAAATTTCCTAATAACAATGATTACAATAGATTTCTTGTCTATGATGCTATTGTCAATCCTTATAAAACTAAAACTACTCTCTAATTCATTCTCTCTTCAATAAATCTTTATGCTCTTTCTCTATCAATTTTATCAATATTATTAAATGAGGCTTGACTGCATGAAAATGAATCAACTCTTACAATCCAAGTTGTAAATGCAACATATTATGCAGTTAATGCACTTTAAAAAGAGGCTGACAATCTTTATAAATAATTCTTAAAATTTGCAATTGGATCTTTAGGATCCATTGACTAACTTTTTTTTGTTAATGGAGTTACTTCCATTAAGAATTTACTTAAATAACATAAAACTTAAGAATGTCCATCTACCATTGGTATCTTCTTTTATAAAGACCAAAGATTTTTCCAAAGATCTCTATTTTCATCATTTGGATATAATTATCTTACTAAAGCATAAACACAAAATGTAGGTAATAATAAATCTCTTTCAAACATTTCTTTAGCTGTTCCTAAAGTCTTATCAAACAATTCATATCTTTCTTTCAGATATGTATTCAATAAATTAAAGAAATCTTTATTATTCTTAATAGCTGGAATATTAGCATTTTTCTCTTTTCCTGTTTTTTCATGTACATTTTAATCCCAATTCTAAGCTAAAACTGATTAGAGACAATTTCCTGACAATACTGTTTTATCTAATCTAATCATAATTTTTTCTAATTGTTTGACATTCTATGCATTTGAATTAAATTTAGTAGGATCTGGTTTCACAATTTTAATCATTCTCTTACAAAAATTCCAATGTTCTTATAGATAATCATTCTATTCTACAACATTATCTAAGACATAAATAAGTTGCAATGCTCTTCCTATTGTATCTAATGGGAAATTAAGATTAAAGATTTTCATAATTTTAGAGATGGGATCTTTTTTATTGTAAAGCAAATTCAATTGATTGACTAAATGGGTGATGTAATTGATGAGTTTTTTAATAATGTCATAAATTTACTTGAATTATCCTAACATTCTACAAATCATGATTTCAGCTTCTCCATCAACAAGTTTTCTTTCTTCTTCTAAATGTAGATCTGCTAATTCTCCATAGATGGTAAGTTTATCAAGGAATTTATAGAACTATAGAATAATAAGTATATTAATATACTTAATCTTCAATCTATCTGATTTAGTTATCAATGAATACGAAAGATGCACTGATCTTATCAAAGACTTTATTATCAGATTTCATGAAATCAAACAATCCCATGTTTTTTTCATAAACCATAAAATGACTCTGAATTATGTTTTCATAATCAGGTGAAGTCAATGGTATTTGATAATCTTCTTCAAAAGCTGAAAACTTAACAATGTGATTATTGTACAACTGATTAAACTTTTAGAAATATTCTTCATATGGTTTAGCTGAAAATGTTTATTAATACTTACATGCAATTAATACTTCTTTACCAAATAGACCATCATCTTCTAAATCGATATCTTCTTCTTCATCAAAATAATTTTATTTCTTCTGTTCCTCTTTTTATTGCTGGAATCTATTTTTCTTCATTGTATATTTTTATTATATATATAATAATATTAATGTCAACCAATATATTATACAAATTGATTATATCCCATTCTATAATGGCGATTAAAATCATCGTAAATTAAGTTCTAGAAGAAAAGTTCCTCCCATTAAGTTTTACTCCCTTATTTTACTATATACAATGGTACATATTTAGTATATTTATTACTATAATTTATATTAGTTAATACATACTTTCTTAATTCTTAAATAAGAAAATAGAGTTTATCGTTGATTAAATTTTTAGAGTTGGAATAGAGATTATCTTCAATCAAATTCATATTTTAATACTATTGTCCAAAAATATCAGCCATTTAATTTTCATCATGAATTCTACTCATAGATGATCATTCAGTACTTGCAAATGAATAAAATCAAACAATATCCACAATCCATAAGCAGCAAACCTCCATTAGATACTTCTTCTAAAACCAAGGAAATTGATTATGGATATATAAAATATCCATTATCATCATATACACATTCTTATTCTTTCAAATCTGAGATATTATACAATTGAGGTACAATATAAGTTACTAATTCATCAACATTCAAATATTAGTAAATTGATCTTAAATAATTCATATGATCAGTTAAAACAGACTGTTGATCATAATTATAATTAAGGGTTTGGGATTTCATTATTCCTAACATATAAGAATGTAAGAAATCCAAAGGTTCCTTGTAGAATTAACAATTTTTAGATATTGATCTTGTTGCAGCAATCAAAAAATCTTTAGTTTAAATACAATCTTTAGCATCTTTTGCAATATTTAATTGAGATAAAGCTATCTTATACAATGAGATTGCTAAACATGATTAATCAATTTGAGAGTAAATTGTCTTAATAGAATTACTTATAGGAATACAAATATTATGAACACGGATTCTTCTTTCTCCATTAGTTGATGTATATAATAATGCTGTCTAAACATATAAATTATCGTATGGTGCTCTAGGTTGATTCAACTCCAATTCATACATTAATACTTTTTGACTAAATAATAATGATTAATATATATTACTCTTCAGTACAAGTTACATTCAACAAATCTGCATTCTTTACTGTGTAATTCCCATAAACACTTTTTATTTTCCATCCAATTGATAATCGTATTCTAAATACAGATTCCCATGTGTATTCTCTTCTTAAAACTGCATAGAAATCATAATAAAATTTTTATGCTTAATAATTAATTATAAATTTATACAGTAAGTTATAGGATCATCATAATAAAACATATCTCCATTTAAATATTTGACTAATTAATTTAATGTACCAACATTATTAAATCCTGATTATACAATAAAAATTGATGGACATATATAATTTAAATGCATCTTATCACAAACTTACTTTAAAATATTATTTGTTGGTTAAAAGTGATATTAAGAACTCTTCTAATTTTCAGCAACATTTAATTCTTTAATTGGAGAAGATGTTAATATTATCAATTTACCTCCATTATCTTACATAATCTTTTACACCAAATTCAATGCCGACATGAATTAAGTACTCTTTAATTATGGTTTAGGAAATAAGCGATCCAATTGATTTAAAAATGCTACAATAATATCTTTAGAATCTTATAAATTAAACATATAATCTTCACGAGTTGGCATCTCATTATCATCTGTTAATACATACATTTATGGTGATTTAAGTTTACTATTAAAATTGTATAAATGTATGCTTGTGTCATATGTAATAAAACCAAACAATGTTCTATTATTAAATTTATCCTCTAGAATCATATCTTTAATTATCTATCCCATTATACTCAAAATCCCTTCACTCTTACTTGACACGTCAATCATAAAAAAATATGCAGGAGCCATAGGTGGTCTCATTTAATATTCTTATCCTGCCTTTATATCATATGATCCTGTATTCAAATCAGGTCTCTTTTCTAAATCTTCAGGTCTTAAGAAGTTTTTAGGTATTTTTATTATGCAAGTACAAATATTACATCTCAAATAATCTTCATCCTTAAGTTATTCCATAAAAGGATTTATGTATGCTCTACAATTCTGACATCAATATTGGAGTACTCCCATAATTTACTGTTGGAAATCCTTCTTTTGATGATTATCCATAAGGTTATATTATCACTCCAAATGGTATTTTAGCCTCTTAATACATTTCTTTTGTTCTAGGAAACACTCTACATGTGCTTCTTATGTTATTTACAGAATTGTATTGCTAACATTTCTCTAAATTTTACAGACATTCTTAATCCTATTTTTCAAACAATTATTATTGACTAACATTCTTAAATTAGGTGTCAGGTATTTATTGTTATTATTACAAAGAATCTAATCTACCACTCTTCTCCAAAATTTTTTTATGAACACTCATTTATTATTATTTATTAAATATTAATGATTCAAACATTTTATAGATGGATGCCACGATTCAGATTTTCAACTAAACTTGGATCATCCAATGTTGCATCTGGTACTCAAACATAAGCTACTTAATCAAATCCTATTCCTGTTTATTTAAGACCTTATGATGCCAAGAAATATGAGGTACCATCATCTAAAATCAAATTAACCACTGGATACAGTTTTCTTGATGTTGAACCTATGCCAAGAGCAAAGATAATGAAGTTATGCTATACTATACTTGATAAATTAAAGTTAGAAATTCCTGAAGGCGTTCTTTACAGAATTTATACTGAAGAGAAATTAAAATATATTATGCGTATTACAGATGAAATCGAAGATATTAGACAACTTGAAGAGGAATTTGGATTTGAATAGATAGAATTTCTTATCCAATAACTTGCTAAAGAAGTTGATTTAGTTGATCAAATGAAGTAAATAACAACTATATATTTGTATAGATATTTTAAACCATGGGAATAGACTTAAGATGAAAGTACATTTGAATTGTTAAGATAACCTCATCCCGCTTTGAAACACTAAAGAAATGAAAAGCCACCAAGAGAATAAACTAAATTTATTGGAAATTGATATTCACAATAATAATAACAATAATAAATATTATCTTCATGAACTTAATAGATCAAATACAATAAGAAGTAATCTGTTCTACAATTATTTCTATAGATAACTACTTACTTTCCGAAACTTACAAATAAGTTGTAAGAATTAGGTTAATCAACATAAACAATCCCATAACCAAACACTGCCTTAAAAGGGATTCAAGTTATTATCTCTGTATTAGATGAGTTATTTGGGTATTTTATATTCACTTCTCTCTCTAGAATTTTACATGAAATCAATTCCCAATATACCTAGTTAGAATAACAATTATAAAAGTATGAGGGAGAATGCCGATCTCATATCAGGGTATCAAAAACTAAAATTACTTTAGACAGAATAGAGATTAAAAATTCATTGTGAAAATATACAAGAACTCTATGAATAATAATTAAATCTAGAGAAAGAATATAAGAGTTAAATTATTGTAATGATTCTTATATATTTGTTAGGGTTACCAAAAAGAGATTGCATAATTAAAAAAAGATCTCGAAGATAATTAAAATTAGAAGAATCAGTAACTCCAACAAAAAACATAATCGATTATAGATAAAATTTTATTGGATCAGTAGAAATAAACTATTCATATTGAATCAAAATAAAGATCAAATACATTCCACAACAATTTTATGAATCTCAATTAACAAAAATAATCTATCTCTTTTAAAACAAACTCTAGAAAAAATAGATTGATTACAGAATACTAAGATTGTTAAACTAAGTAAATATTATCATAATATTGAAAGCTCTAAATAATCAATTGAAGAGAAATAGTATTCGTCTCTTGAAAAAATTTAAGAATTAGCAACCCTCTATTCTCGACCAAAATCTAGATTGCAAGATAATATAAATAAAAAATCTGTTACATTGCATATTGCTTAAATGAAAGTCAAATAAGTAAAAAAAACATGATATATACATATATTTTTATCATTTACAATTTTACAATTTGTAATTAGTTACCAAATATATCATATCTTCGAGAAATTATTTAGAATATTTATCTAAATCTGAATATGATTTTACATTAAATTCATCAGAAGATGAACTTCTTTTTAGTTATTAACTAAAATAAATATCTGGGAATTAGACAGATTCAATTATTGTGGATTCAGTTGATTTCTATAAGATTATAGTTTTCTTTTTAGATTATGTAACAGTTGATTATTTTAGAGGTTAAGTTGAACTTTCTATAGCATCTTCCATTATAACATCAAAACATTGTTAATTACATTTATCTAATCCGCAAACCTATTCTAAATAAGTTTTCCTAGGTAATCGTTATAATCTTGTATTCCTTTTATCTGGATTTAATTTTCTTGCTACCATTGTAGGAGCTCTTAATAACTTAGGTTTAATAGTAGAAGGGGATGATAATCTAGATTAAGATACTTAATCTAAATTTTATTATAACTAATCTTATTCTTTTTTTAATTTAGTTAAATTCATTACTAATTTTGAAAAATTATTATTAGATGATTTACTTACTGATTATCTTTGATCTTTTTTGTTATGTAAAAATTATACAAATTTACTTTTCAATTTATTCTTTTTTTATTGTTCTTTTTATTACCTCACATTTTCAGCGTATAATTCTGCATTATAATTTTGAAGTCTAGCTATTGA
Organism: Paramecium sonneborni; assembly: GCA_905182985.1. Classification (NCBI taxonomy): domain Eukaryota; phylum Ciliophora; class Oligohymenophorea; order Peniculida; family Parameciidae; genus Paramecium; species Paramecium sonneborni. Next base: position 51,491 of record CAJJDN010000186.1, on the reverse strand, counting down.
ATTTAAATTAGATGTGGGTGTAAAATTAGTATATTCTTTGATTGAATCAGTTCTAAATGAATCTTTAATTCTCAATATTTCTGGAGTAGTCTAATGAAAATTAACATATTTCTCAATATGATAAGCTTCTTCTGTAAGTTCTTAAATTACTTATTAATTTCTTTTATTAGTTAGATATTGAAAAGTATGACATTTCTTTCTTAATCTTCTTTTTTCATTAATGAATGATTTAATTTCTTCATTATATTTCTCAATAATATTTATTCTATCATATTTATTTATAACATAATGTACATTTGGACAATTCTTTGAAGTATGATTTGGTGCTTAACAAACATAACAAAATAAATTTAAATCTTCATAATCCTACTCAAATTCAATTTTAAATTTCAATTAAAAAAACTATTCAATATCTTCAATCTCACATTATTCCAAAAATGATTTTCTTGACAATCGAAATAAATTAATGAAATTTCTAGCTTTCACAGATGCACATCTTGGGACATTGCCAAAAAATGATATTTCACCAAAATATTATTTTTTACTCAATTCCATTAATTCAATAATTCCTTTAGTTTTTGGTATACATACTGATACTCTCCCATTTAATATAAAATAAATAGATGTATCATCATTAATTTGATCATTTTAATTTATAATCCAATCTTCTGGATTGTAAACTATAATAATTATAAAATATTATTATACTTTCTTCCTAAAATGTAAATGCTAACTTTTTCAATAAAATTGAAGAAAAGTTCTTACTCAAAAATTTAATCTAATTCATCATTTTACCATGAACAATTTAAGTTAATTAATTTTTTAATGGTAATGATAATTTTTCAAGTGTATTATGAGCGTAACTCTTTTATAATTATTCATCTTCTATTAACCATTCTAAATAATTTTTAATTCTTGATTGCAACTTTTTATTAATTTCTTTTTATTTCATATATCTTTATATATTAATTTAATTTACTTTATTGCAGCAGTATTTTTATTCAATAAATCTTCTAATGATTCATTCATATTTTAAAATAATAATACAATTGAATTCATCACATAACCAAAAACACCTGAAGCTAAAATCATGACAAAAATTCCAAATGATCTTTCTATTGTATTTTTAGGTGATATATCTCCATATCCTATAGTAATCATTGTTGTTATGCTTTATTTCTTCTATAAAATCAAATATACCTAAAATATATTCCTGCCACATACTAATTAAACCATAAATCTGGATTATTATCTAATTCTTAATCAAAATTTATCACATATTGAGTATACCAATTGTTATCTGTTTCTTCAATAAATCTTATACCATTCCAAATACAAGCTAACCAATGAGATAAACTTAAAATTATTAAACAAATCTTAAAAAAAGATATTATAGAAATAATTGTTTTATCTAGTAATAATGAATCTTCTATTTAATTTATTATTTTCTTCAATTTTAATGCTCTCATTAATCTAATTACTTTTATAAACCTTATTATTCTCATAATTTTTATTATTTATGTATTTCTCTACAATTATTCTGAATTTTAATCATCAATAAATAAAGAAATCATATCATCATATGGAAATGATGATATTAGATCCAACCAAAACCATAATTTTAAATAATTTAATGCTATTTACTTTCTCTAACTTACAAAATTACCCCTAACAAATATATATTTCTTTATTAATACTTTTTATAATAGCCCGTTTAAAATTACAACAAAATATCAATTAAGAAATAGTAATCCATTATATCATTAAAAATAGCAAAAGCACCTGATATTTCAAGACTAAAAGTCAAAATTAATGGAATTGTTATCATTTGAATAAATATAAATGACATTCCTATCAAATCCCATATTATTTTTTTAGGTTCTTCAGGCCTTATTATTTTAAACAATAATAAAATAACCCATTTTTATTACTAATTCAATTAATCTTCATTGTGTTCTTCTAACTTTTTTAATTATTCTGCATCAATATATTATTAATCTTTTAATAAACTTATTTATGTTTTCTTCTAATTATATTATGAATCATTTAATTATCCATATGATTAATCACCTTGATTAAATCCACTATGTACCTATTAATTGCAATGCTTCATATTATATAAAGTTTTCTATTGCAGTATTTTAGATAATCAAACTTTGGATTAGATTTTATTTAATTTACATTTTATTTATTATTATATTCCTGAAACAAATTGAACTATGATTACGATACATATAAAGTAATTTAGTTTATTCATTAAACTTATAACAAAAATTAATTAATAGTATCAAATTTTCTTGTTTTCTCTTCTCCGAAAATCAAATTTCCAATTATGTTTATAATGTATTACTATCCAATCAATCTTGCATTACAAAATCTTAATTTTGTGGTAAATGTCCTAAATGCTTACTATATTAAATTATACTTTTAAATTGATTTTTGTTAGCTATTTTCTATAAAAGTCATATTCAATTCATATGTTGAGGCTACACTTAATAATTATTTATTAATTGAAAATTAATTATATTTTTAAATTAAATAGTTAGTTACTTCATTTTATAATTTTCTAATTGAACATGTCTCATTACAGTTTTTATTTTCTATATAATTTTCAATAAATTCATAATTGTAAGGTAATAATTTTAAATAATCTTCTTAAGGTATTAATTTATGATTTTTAGATATTGGTAAAGCAAGATTTAGTACACCTTTGTTATTTTTAATTTGATCAATATTTTAATTAGTATTTTCAATAATATAATCAAAGATAATTGGACATAATTACTTAATTATATGTATTTATGAAGATATAAGTGATTAACTTTTATTTTAAGAAGTTTATTTAGATTAAACTTCTTTAATTTAAATATGACATGTCCATTATCCATTAGAATCAGAATATTATATCTTTGGCTATAGATCAAATTAAGTAATTATGCTATTATATATATCTCTAATAGTAGCTAATTTCTTTTTTTGAATTATTTTAATAATAGTATTTTAATCTGATTCACTTAATTCATTTTTATGAGTAAAAGATATCAATTTCTTTTTACTACTTGGTTTGTAGTGATTTTCATACATATCATTAACATAGACAATTTATGTTTTATCAGTTTTTTGTGATTCTTGATCTAAATTAACTTAAGATAAATCAATATTTTGAAATCTTTGTAATTGATTAATTAAAAATTCTTTAAGGAAATTCAAGAAATCAATCATTTTTTAACATAAAAATAATGATTGAAGTTATTAAAAAGAGAGTTAAAATAAATGAGACCATAAATTTAACTATTCTATAAGAATACTATCTAGTTCAATTTATTAAATAACATTCTCTATTTATTATTATTCTGATATTTCGTGTTCTTAAATAGGAGAAGTTAATTTTCTAAGAAACAATATAAAGAGTTATCTATTATATTTAAATAGATTGATATAATGTTAAAGAATAGTATCTGACAATAGTAATTTTTCTGATCTATATCTCATGACTCTAAATTTGTTTGCCATACACAATGGATTATTGTCATCCTTGAAACCATTAGGTTCATACTTAGATATCGTTGAAATCATAGGACTATGTTGTTGTTTTACAAGTAAGTGAATATAAAGTTCATAAACTTTGCTCATTTTCTAGTTACTTTAAATTATTTTAACTAAAAAATAAAATAAAGTATTAAAATTAATCATTTTTTCTCTCTATTCAAACATCCAAATGCTAGAAATACTCTATCCATAAAACTTAACTTCTCTTATTATTATTATTATAATTAATGTTAATGCATCATAATTTCATTTCTATTAGAAGTTCGACTTATTCTTGGTTTATTAAATTCATCTTATTTATTATTATAGTCATTTTAATATGGTTTATAATTATTAGTATAATTATTAGATTATTCTTTTAATTTATTTTATTCTTATTAAATAGGTTTAGATAATGGTTCTTTATTTGGAATTTCAATAATATGTTTTTATTTTTATTAAAAGTTAGCTGTTGGTATTTATCTTGTTGGATATTATGTTTTATAAACATAAGTCCAAATGTCAATATTATAATTAGAAGCATGTTTAATCATCCATGGATTATCAAATATTTAATCCATAGTTAATCTTTCTCCTGGAATATATTTAAGAATTCCTTTAATTAAACAAATAACTTCATTTGATAATGTACAACTAAAATTGATTGGTTATCCAGATTTAATCTTATTAGCTAATTCTTCATTATTCCTTCCTCTATAAGGTGCATTTCCATGTAATAATTCATATAATAATATACCTAAACTCCAAATATCTAAACTAAAATCATGTGGTTATTTATTTAACATTTCAGGTGCCTATGTACATAATATATTAGATATTAAATACCATATATTCATATGTACCACAAAATGTCATTCTTTTTTCAGCTAAACTTTCAGCACTCCATCCAAAATCACATATCTTTACATTACCTTCATGATCTAATAATAAATTTTCAGGTTTAAGATCTCTATGAATTACTTTATTCTTATGCAAATAATCAATTCCTAAACATGTTTAAAAGAAATAAACAAATGCTTCATTTTCAGGCAATTTAGATCGTTTTTTAATATAATTAAATAGTGATCCATTTTCTATTTAATAAAGAGATTATACATGCATACTCAAGTATCAAATAAACATTTTCTTTATCTTCAAAATAATGATGCAATTTGCATATATGTGGATGTACCAATCTTCTTTATATTTTAATTTCTCTCTTTAAGTTTTCTACTGAACAATATTCAAAAACTTATCTCTTATTCATCTATAAATATAAATCAATATCATACAATCTTCATTGCATATAATAATCCATTCTATTTATCTTTTACTAATTTAACTGATCCATATGATCCTCTACCTAATTCTTATTTACTTCCTATAGTAATTATTTCAAATTCCTCAGGTTTCCTCCTTACACTTGTTGTTGAACATGAATCAATTGTATCATTGCAAGATCTTGCTCTATCTGGTTAAGATTTTTTACAAATCTCTTTATGATATATAGGCCTATATTGTTATTAAAATTAAATCATTTACCAATCAAGATCTCTACATCGAGTACTACAATAGTTGGCACCCATACATAATGGACACATTACTTTATTCAATTTAGATCTTTGTTCTATTGATGGTTGTCTATTGAAGTATTAGCAAGATTTATAATCACAGAATCTGTTCATTTTTAATAATTAACTATTTATAATTTATCAAATATTGTTTTTATATATAAATCATTCTAAATTTATTAATTCTTATAATATACTATTCTGTTCAAATAACTATATCTTCTATCTCATTATAGTGATTCAACAATTAATTACTTATTCCATTTTATTAATCAATATCTTATTATTACTAATTTTATTATTTCTGATTGTTATTACTATATTCAATAATTTTATTAGATTAAATTTATCATTCATATTTTACGTTTTAATTTAGAAGTATAACGACCTAATTGAAAATATATAATTTATTTTTTCCCAATCTTTTATTCTATAAATTATTTATCATTTTTGAAGCTAATATATTTCTGTTGCTACAAATATATTCTTTTTATCTAAATTTTAAAAATTCTTAAACAAAAAAAAGATGATTTTGTGAACAAAGAATATTTATTTTTAAATATAAAAATATAGTATTATAAGTATTCAACAAATACTTTAAAATGCAAATAACTCAAAAATCTAGTAACCATTATGAGACCATTTCTGAAAAAATTATATTGCCAAATTAAGCATAGCAAAAATGACAAATCCAACTAATCCCCACATAATGATAGACAATCTATCTCTTCTTTTTAAGTAATTAAAAATATAAGAACTAGAGAAATAGCATCCAATAACAGTTAATGTAAATAAAGTAAAGGCTTAGATTGTTCCCATATAACCAAGAATAATAACTTGAGCTGCAACTTAAAAAGAACTAAGTAAAACATTAAATGATGATGTTCCTGTACTTTGTATAGTAGTATAACCCATTCCCATATACATAGGTATAAGTATCATACCTCCACCTAATCCAAATCCATTAAATAATCCAGCTTTAATTGAATCTCTTAAACATTCTTTTTTTAATGGTTTTAATTCTTCTTTTTGAAATCTATCAAACATTTTATCGAAATAATAGTATAATGTAATGACTAAACCTAATGTAATTATCCAATAAAAGAAACCACAATAAGATACTCCAATAATAGATTAGACATTTGCAGATCCTCTAAGGAACAATCCAAGAAGAACAGTTACAACAATGATACAAATAGCAATTATAGTATCAAAATTGTCTCGAAATGAACTACCTTAAAGTAGTTATTGTTTTTCTTCGGATAATTTATTAAGTATTGGAATATCAAGTGAATTTTATTCTAATTTTCTTTAATTTTCATTGTTCCATTCTTTAACAGCAGTTTTATAAAACTTTTAACATGAAAAGTATAAAAAGTATTGTAAAATTGATATTAAAAAGAAAGCAGGTAGTATTTTATTAAGAATAAGGCCAACCATACTTCCAATTATCATACCTGGACATGCAACTATTGCACTTCTTATTTTAACAACTGGAGTTTTAGTTTATGGATCCAATTGTTAAACTAAATTTAGGAAATTGCCTAAAGCTGCTCCAAAAATAGGTAAGAATACTCCTAATAAAGCTTCTTTTTATGAATAATTAAAAAACATTGTCATCAAAGAAACAACAACTCCTCCTCCTCCTATTCCTAAAATAATTTTAATATTATAAATTACCAGCAAGAGATGCAAAACCTGTAAAAATGGCTATTATTAGCATACCTATCAACTCAGATAAGGTTGGTGGAAAGAAGTTCTTATGTGTACATATCCCATTAATACAATTATAAAGTTCAACACATTCTGATTGTAATGTACAAGCATGATTATTAATCATTTAAATTATAATAATAATATTAAAAATGAATAGTGGTGAATATCACAAATTTGAAGAATTAGGTTTAGATTAATGGTTATTGAAATTATGTTGGAAAATAGACTATAAAGAACCAAGACCTATTTAAGTTTTAAGTATTCCTCCATTACTTTAAGGAAATAATGTCTTAAGTAATCAAATTAATTAATAATAATTATAGTTTCATCTTAAACAGGTACTGGAAAGACAGCAGCATTTTCATTCCCAATTCTTTAAACATTAAGTTAAGATCCATATGGAATATTTGCTATTGTATTAACTGCCAATAGAGAACTTGCTGTTTAAATAGCTGAATAAATCTAAATATTTGGTGCTAGTGTTAATTTAAGATTAGCATTGTTAATTGGAGGACTATCCTCTTCAAAATAAGTTAAACAATTAGGATAAATACCACATATTATAGTTGGAACTCCTGGTAGATGTTCAGAATTGCTTAATATTGATGTTAATTTCTAGAAATATATTAAAAATGTTAAATATTTCATTTTAGATGAAGTAGATAGATTACTTGAACCATAAATTTGGGAAGATGTTAAAAATGTCTATTAATAATGTGAATCTCCATAAATTGCATTAGTATCAGCCACTCTTAATAATGTCACTCAATAATTGAAAGATCAATTTTCAGATCTCTAATTTATTGAATGTATAAATGACCCAGAATAGAAAGTATCAGAAACCATAAAACACAAATTTTTATTAATGCCAGATTTAGTTAAAGATTATTATTTTATTCATTTAATGAAAAAATTAGAAGGGGCATCTACTATAGTATTTGCTCCTACTTGTAGAAAATGTCATGAATTAAATGAATTACTTAATCATTTTTAAATTAAATCAACATGTTTACATTCTATGTTACCTCAGCATGAAAGAATTAGTAATTTAAGAGCTTATAGATCTTAAAAGACTTAAGTTTTAGTAGCCACAGATGTTGCATCTAGAGGACTTGATATACCAAATGTTAAATTTGTAATTAATTGGAATGTACCTAAAGTTGATACAGATTATATTCATCGTGTTGGTAGAACAGGAAGAGCTGGAAGAAGGTATATATTTATCTATTTCTATTCATTTAGAGGTACAGCTATAACATTGATGACTTAATTTGATGTCGAAAGAATATTAGCTATTGAAAATTTAATTAATTTAAAAATGGAAGAAATCAAATTCAATGAAGAAAAAGTATTATCAAATATGACAGATGTAACCAAAGCTATTAAAACTATTAAAATTGTAAATATTCATCATATCTTATAAGAAAATGTAATAAGATGGTACCACTGAAAAATTCTTGGATTTACAAAAGAAAAAAGTAAAATCAAAATAAAAAAGAAAAGAAACTTAAGAAGAATAATTACCATGATTTGTTAATATTTTTTTTAGATTACATTTATATTATACAGAATAAAGTCATTGTTATTCATTCTTCTTATACATTCTACTTTTTGCTTTTTAGCTTTTTCACTTATTTTCTCTCTAATCCTTATTATTCTTTCTATTTTTATGAGATTGGCTTCTCAATTTCTATTTATACTTCTTATTATGGTTTAACTTTCTTTTTATTTATTTTCTTTCCTCCTTTTAGAATTCCACTTTTTTATTTCTTAGCTTAAACTTCTTCTTCCTCTTCATTTATTAAATTATTCAATTCTTCTAATTCATTTTACACTTAATCTTCTTAATTATCCTCTTGATTTTCTTATTCTTCTTTGGCTTATTCCTCTAAATACTCTAGAAAATTTAGATTTTTATAGATTACTTGATAAATAATATTTGTATCTCTTTCCATTTACATGTTTAAGGACAACAGATTTCTTTTTGCTTATATTCTATCTAGTTAAATTACAAAATAATTTATTTCTACTTTATAAATATATTTTTTTACCTATCAGATTTATGCTATACAATATATGGTTCAAATTATGTAAAGTCAATATCATTTTCTTATGCATTTTTGTAGCTTTTTCCATTAAGATAATTGTTAAATTCTTATAAAGTTGGTAAGATTTCATGATGTGTTAAAATGCATTTAATTTTACCACTAGGCAAAAATTCAAAATGCTTATTATTTTAAACAAGCTTCTACAATTCTTTATTTTTATTCAAATTAGAATCGTTTACTTTAGCATTTTAAGTTTACTTTCCCTATTCTTTATTTTTATTCATAAATTAAAATATTTATTATATATGCTAACAATCTGCTTACTCGATAATTAATTTATATATAAAAATCCTTTAAAATTAATTGTTATTCAGTTTAATTCTGGGAAATAAATTATTGATGATTATTATGAAAACATTTTTAACTAAAAGAAAGTTTATAATGTTTTAATTGTTGACAAAAAATTAAATAGATATCAGTATCGTATATTAGAACACTATGACTGAATGTATGAGATTAGTGAATTTGAATCTCCTAAAATTATTATTAACAAATTTTAATTTTTTATTGATGGCCTATTTTATTCCAACAGTCTTCAATTTAATACATCTTCAGCCCTCTATTTTAATGTTAATGACATTGAAATAAGTGAATTGAAGATGCTTTTAGAAAAAATCTACTAAAATAATTTATTTTTGTCAAGAACCAAAAAATTATGCTAAATTTAAATAATATTAAATAATTAGGATTCTTTTAATAAAGATAAAATCTTCATTATTAATTAGGCTTTATTTACGAAGATTTAATGGAATAATTTATTAATTAGTTTAATAAACAAGAATTTAAAATCTCTTGGTTGTATATTTTCTTTAATTTTATTCTTGATTAAATGGTTGTGCTAGCTAGAATAAAAATAAGAAGCAAAATATCTAGGATAAATTATTTGAAATTACAACAATTATTATAAATATTTGATATCGAAATCCGTCGAGGATTTACATTTTTACAATATGACACTTTAAAAAACCTCAATATTAATTACTTCTTTATTAAAGCTAAAGAAATCATTTCCGAATTCATAAATAAAAATTATAATCTAAAACCTATTCAATCTAATTTAGAAATTGGAGTTTAATCATTTAGTTATTTAGCTTTACAATCTTGTGTATTTAATTTAATATTATTGGGAGATTATTACAATTAATGGCAGAGGAAATTATCTATGTTATTTAATAGAAAATGCATTAACAAGCAATTAATCCAAGAATCTTAATTGTAATACTGTTTGAAATGCCTTTAAAATGGAGCTATGTAATACCTAAAAATCAATTGCTCAATCAGATATCTAACTTAAATATCAAAGAAGTACCAGGTTTTGAACTTGAAAGTCACTTTTAATTGCTATCCTTATTACTTTTAAATTCTATAGAGCATTTAATTAGTAATATCGAAATAGAGAAGGCCATTAAACAAACTTTTTGAGTAAAAAACTTTGTATAATAATTATTAGTATTTATAATAAGTAAAAAAATTAAATATCTCTATAACAGATTAATAATCAATATAATAAATATTACTTTAGCCGAAGGTTAGAATGTTAAAAATAAATAACATTCATTTCAAAGCATATATATAAAAAAAGATTTTTGGACTTTTTTAATTTTATAAAAACTGATTTTAATACTAATAAAATTTTTTTTATTTAAACATTTTATATATAAAAATATTCTACATCCTAAAATTGATTTTGAGCATGAAGAAAACACCAAAATTGTGTCTATATACACTTAAATCTCAAGCTTTCTTAGGCTTTTCTTTAAGATTAAAATTTCACTATTATACACTTCTAAGAGAATAATTTTACTGTTAGCTTACTAGCTATTACATTTATTTATATATAAGTATTGTAAGCAACAATTCAAGTCTAGCCATCTTGTTTTTTACTCTTTCTATATACTTTTTTTTGTGATATTAGCTTTTATATATGGTATATTTGCTTTTTCACATTCATATTTATTTTCTCTTTGAAATATACTTTTACATACTTTTTTTTGTTGTAGACTTAATATTTGTCTCCTTTTGATTTTCTTTTTTTTTGATATAGAAATTTTTCTTTGATTTTTAATTCTATCGAAATTAAATGCCCTTGAAGCAACTCAGTAGAATATTTTGTCATTATTCTACCTAAATATGATGAGAATTCAACAAATTTTATTCTTTATATTGCTTATACTTCCATTTTAAAAAGCTGATATACTTTTTTTTCAATGTTACTATTTTTAATTTAGAAATATAAAGCTTATATTTAGCATAGTGTGAAAGTTTTAAAGCAAAGTATTAAATAATCAAAGGAAAAAAAGTCATAGAATATTTAGAACAAGTTAGAGGTATCTAAAAATATATTTTAATTTAATAAATGATGAGATTTAAATAAATTTATAAAAAATGACGTTGCACAGTTTCAAAGAGCGGCACTGGATGTTAAGACAGTGCTACAACTTGTTCAGGATAAAGTGACATTCAATGTTATTTTGGAGATTAAGAAGCTAAACAGGAATGTTATTGGACTGGAACCGAATGTGTGAATAAAACATGTGATAAAGCTCCGACAGATTATAGAACACATGAAAAATGTTAGTCATATAATAAATAATGTACTACAAATGATGCAGGATGTAGAACTATAACTGCTTGTGCTGATGCAAAAAGTCAAGAAGGATGTAAAATCAATAATCTTAATTAACTATGTTACTAAGGATCTGGTGTATGTGTGGATTACATTTGTGATAAAGCCCCAACTACAAATAACACTAATACGCTATGTGATAAATACAAACCAGGATGTGTAACAAAGAAAGGCGGAGGATGTAAAGATAATGGAGCATGTAGTAACTCTTGATGAAGAAGCATGTTATTTTGATAAAAATGGTGGATAATGTGTTTTCAATGTAACCTGTAAGGAAAAAACTTGTCCAAATGCTCCTATTAACTCGGAAAGTCATGATGCATGTACTTAATATAAGGATACTTGTACAGTAAATGCAAATAATAAAGGATGTAGAGATAGATAATGTGACAATGCACCACTTAGTATCAATTCAGTAAGTGATTGTGAAAAGATAAATCAAAATGTATTCCAAAAAAGGGAGGTGGTTGTTAAACTCATAAAACTTGCGATAAAATTGATGTGAAAGAATCATGTGTTAAGGATTCTAATGGCAAGGATTGTACTTGGGATGATACCTTGGAATTATGTCTTGATAAAACTTGTGCAAATGCTCCTGCTGACAAGAGAACTTCGCATTAACTATGCTAATCTTATATGTCATCATGTACAGTTAATGTTTAAAAGAATGCTTGTATTGATATGATTTGTGAAAATATTGTGGAGGGTGATGATTGCAAAATTGATAAGAATGGTGAAAAATGTAAATATAAAGGAACTTGCTACCTTTAAGAATGTCGTTTAGCATCTTAAACTATTACAACATATACTGCATGCTAATCATTTATGGATTCATGCACCTTAGATAATTCTGGTAAGGGTTGTATGCCAATACCTCCTACTTGTGGGGCAATAACAACATAAGAAGGTTGTGTTAAAACTTCATCAGGTTCAGAATGTGCATGGGCATCTAATAGATGCTAAGATAAAACATGTAGTACAGCTCCAACAACTACAACAGATAATGACTTATGCAATACTTATAAATCTAATTGTTTAGTAAATAATACTGCTAATGGATGTTTTGATCCTACTACTTATGCTTGTACATCCCGTTAGAATGAAAATAATTGTTATTCAGCTGTTGGATTAAAATGTGTTTATAGTCCATCTAAGAAATGTTAAGCTAGAAGTTGTGATACTGCATCTGATAACACAATTACTTTACCTAGTTCCTAAGGATATTTAACAACAATTTCCAATTCAGATTGTGATACATATCTTACTGGTTGCATTTGTAATAATGCAGCTAATGGATGTAGAACTAAAGCTAATGCATGCAGCGATTACAATCGAGAAAATTGTAGTTAGCAAACATCATCAGGTAAATCCTGTTATTTGAATTCTGATAATACTTGTGTTGATCTCTAATGTGAAAAAATCAAATTGACAACACATCCTGATTGTGACGGGGTCTTAGGAATGAACAATACATGTACTGTAGCTAAAGGAGCTTCTCCTACCAATTGCATGACTAAATTAGAGAGTTGTGGATAATATGAATAAAATTAATGTAAAAGTACTAAATCTGGAAAAACTTGTATATGGGCTTCTAAATCTGGAAAAACTTGTATATGGGCTACTAATTCATGTAGAGAAGCTACATGTTCGGATGCTACAGATACATCCTCATATTAAGATCATTTATCATGTAATAATTATGTCAGCACTTGTACTGTTATAGAAAGAGTAGATAATAAAGGTTGCATACCAAGAAAAGCTAATTGTAGCGATTACACATCTTAACCTTAGTGCGTGAAAAATTTAGCTGATAATGATTGCTATTGGAATGGAAATAATTCCTGTGTGACTTTAAGTACTTTGACATGTGCTTAAATTGTTTTAGGAACCTATAATATTGGTAATTGTTAAAATGTTAAATACTCATGTAAAGCAAATACAGGATCAACAGCTTGTGAAAATAAAGTTTGTGCTGATTATACAAAGACTGATGGAAAGTCAACTGGATCAACAGCAGTTACAACTTTTGCAGAATGTAAAGGTTTAGATCCTTCTTGCACTATTGATAATGCAACATCTGATAAATCATGCATGACAAGACCAACAACATGCACAAGTACTAATGCTGCGACATGCACTTTTTCAGATTAAGGGTAATGTGTTATGTAAGGTGCTAATTGTATCATATCAACTGCACTTTGTAGTTCCAAAACAGGAACCAATCTAACATACTAAGATTGTTAAACTTTTAATAATAATTGCTCGGTTAATTTAGCAGGAACTGCTTGTGTTGAAAAATTAGCTACATGTGCTGCTTATACTCTGACATAATGTAGAAAATCCACTGCTGGGTTGTGTAAGATTGATACAACTTGTGTTGATATTGATTCTACAATAAATTGTGCCTTAATTGTTAATACTGGTAGTGTTAAGTTAACATATCAAATATGTCAAGATTTTAGTACTACATGTTCAGTTAAAAACGATGGATCTGCATGCATAGCTAGAGGAAGTTGCACATCTTATGGGACTACAGCCGCTAGTTGTGTAAAGGGTTCTGATGCTACATGCATTTTTAAGGAGGTATCAGGTACTGACACCTGTGTAGCCTTTGCAGGTACTGATTGTGCTTCTAAAACAGGATCAGCTAATGATTATGATGAAGCTAAATGTTAATTCTATCATTCTGATTGTTATGCTAATTCAGATGGTTCAGCATGTTATTAGAAGAAAACAAATTGTTCAGATTATACTACTACTGGTATTAAAACATGTTTAAAAACATCAGGAGGAGCTAAATGTTATTGGTATGCACCAAGTAGTGGCACACCTTCTTGTATATAAATTACAACAGCAAGCACTGATTGTAGTAAAGTAACAGGAGCTTCAAGCTCATTATCATACTCTACTTGTTAAGGATATAATACTGGTTGTAGTGTAAATAGTACAGGATCAGCATGTGAAGCGAAATCATGCACAAATAAACCTTCTCCTCATACCCATATTGCTTGTTCCACATATTCCTCTACTTGTGCTGCCAATAAAGTAACTGTAGCAGATGCATGCAAAATAGCACCAAATAAATGTTCAGATGTGGCTGTTAATACAGATTGTATTGGTTCTGTTACTGACGGGGAATGCGAATGGATTTTTGGTTCAGAAGGAGGAACATGTGTGAAGAAAACTTGTTATACTAAAATTAGTTCTATTGCATTAATACATTCAGATTGCACAACTTATTTGAGTAGTTGCAAAGGTTGGTGGATGTACACCTAAAGCTGCTTGCAATACTTATTTATCATCTGAATAATGTACTAATGGAGGAAACTGTTTCTGGAACAGTAAGAAAGCTATGACATGTGTAGATCGTTCATGTGATAAAATTGAGGATGCTTATAATACCCACGCATTATGTAGTGGAATAAATGGATTAACATGTACGGTTAAATCTACAGGTGTGGGATGTCAAAGTAGATAGGCTTAATGTTCAAGTTATAATGAAAAAAATTGTATTATCAACTAATCTGGGTGGGAATGTGTATTGGTTACTTAAGAGGATGGTACTAACAAATGTATGGAAAAAGCATGCATAACGGCGGGAAGTGCCTATACTGATTATAATGGATGCTATAATTATTTTAAATTAAATTCTGGATCTAAAAATGAAGAGTAATGTACCGTGGCAATTGTTACAGCTACAGATGGAACAGAATCCCCTTAAGGTTGTCAAAAGGTGTAAGCATGCACAAATTATAAAGAAGCTTAATGTTATATTGATTCTGGGGGTAAGACCTGCGTTTGGGATGCCACAGCTGGTTGTAGAGTTCAAACATGTGACACAGCACCTAACACAGAGAGTTATGATACAGATGAGAAATGCAAACAATATTTAGCAGATGGATCATGCACAGTTGCAGATGATGATATGGGTTGTATTGTTAGACCTGATAAATGTGAAGGAATGACAGAAAAGCAATGTATTAAAGATAAAGCAGGAAAAGATTGTTAATACTTAAATGGTGCATGCTATACTAAATCTTGTTCAACTGCACCAGCAGAAATTGACACAAAAGATGAATGTGTTGCTTATTTCCCTGGATGTACAATGGATGAAACCAGCAAATGTAAACTTGAAATTTGTGAAGATTTTATTTTTACCACTGATGATGATTGCCAAAAATAAAAACAAGGATGTACTACAAATGGTACTAAATGTGTGTTAAGAACTACATGCTCAGCTGTTACTAATGAAAAAGGTTGCGTCACAGAAAGGAAAATTGGAAATAATACACCAAATAAATGTTAATGGTTATCTAATTCAAGCACATGTGTTGTTAGAACATGTGATACAGCTCCTGTTTCAGCTGATTATGATACTGAAGCTGAATGCATTGCTTATTTACCTGGAGCTGGATGTACAACCAAAAGGGGAGGAGGATGTGTTAAAAAATCAACTTGTGCTAATGCAACTCATGAATCAGCATGTAATACTGGAGATATTCATGGAAATCAATGTAAATGGGACGTTGATAAATGTAGAGACTAAGTTTGCTAAGACTTTACCTTCTCTACACATGCTGAATGTTAAAAAGCTTCAAATAAACTTAAATGTACTGCTGGACCTAATGGTAAATGCACTAATTAATTAACTTGTGAAGATGCAGTTAGAGCTGCTTGCATCGAAGGTATTTATAATGGTGTTTCCCAACCTTGTCTTTGGATAGAAGAAAAAGGTCGTTGCTTTAAATATCTTTCATGTTAGAGTTTAGAATGGGATAAACATGAAGAATGTCAATATATTTCTAATTAATGCACTGTTAATTAAAACAAATGTTAAGCAATTACTTTGTGCAGTGAAACAAACACCAATGGAGGATGTAAAGTAGGTTATGATGGTCCATGCATTAAAACTGTCCCAGCAATTGATTCTAATGATCTTGCTGTTTGTAAAGCCTACACTTCATGTGCTGATGCATTCTATAAAACTCACACAGGTTGTAATGATGCAAGTGATAAATGTACTACAAATGGTGCAACATCTTGTGCTCCTCTTGGAACTTGCTCATTATACACTATCTAAGAAGCATGTGTTCTCAATAATGTTGGTGCAGTTTATGATAAAACAACTGGTGAAATTATATCCACTGGTAATTGTGCTTGGGAAGGTACTCAATGCATAGATTAAACTTGTAAGTATCTAGTCCCTGCTAAATCTCATCAATCCTGCTATAATTAATTGAAAGGTTGCACCTCAGATGGTGCTAATTGTATTTCTATTGCCGCTTGTGCTACATACACCACTGAAGTAGTCTGCATAACTGCTAATGGATCTGATGGACCAAATGGAAAATGTCTTTGGGATCCAGAAGCAAATAATAAAGCAGGAGGATGCAGAGTTTTCTAATGCTCAGATATTAAAGAAGTTACATCAACTCCTGTTTGCTAAGCTACCTTATCAACCTGTGTTTCAAACGGAACTGCATGCATTGAAAAAGCTAATTGTAATAGTCCATAGTATTAAAATAAAATATCATGCAATTCTGGAGGAAAAGATGGAATTTGTATTTTCACTAAATCCACTGCTACAGGAGCTACTGAAAACTAAGGTACTTGTGCTTTGATGACATCATGTGATTCAGCTAAAAATGATTCAAAAGCTTGTACAGATGCTAAGA
This sequence comes from Paramecium sonneborni, assembly GCA_905182985.1. Classification (NCBI taxonomy): domain Eukaryota; phylum Ciliophora; class Oligohymenophorea; order Peniculida; family Parameciidae; genus Paramecium; species Paramecium sonneborni. The sequence goes on along the minus strand of CAJJDN010000186.1, from coordinate 34,267 downwards.
ATAGATGTTCATGGACTCCACAATCAACAGCAGGTACAACTACAGTTCCAAGTAAATGTTAAACTCATTCATGTGCCACCTATAGATAAGCAAATGGTAATTGTGGAAATTTCTACAGCTGGGACTTTAAGACCCAATAAGTTTGTGTTACTGAAGGTTCTGATTGTAAAGAAAAAGATCCATCAACATTATCCTAAGATTTATGCTACACAGCCACTGCATATGCATATACTTGGAATGCTTCTACATCTAAATGTGCAGTTTGCACTGCTGTATAATAAAATAATAACACAACAACAAATCCTAATACAACAACTACACCAAATAACACAGATGATTCAGGATACATTCTTGGTTTTACAACTGTTATTTTAGGATATCTAGTTTTCTGATCCAAATGATTTTTAAATTTATATAGGAAAAAATTATTTTAAATTATTTCAATTTGTTCCTTTCATTTATTAAAGTTCATCTCAATTATCAATATATATGTTAAAAGTTCAAATGAAGAATTTTTAATAAAATAATGTTTTCTTCTTATTAATTCATAAGAATTAATATTTATAAATTTATTAAAAAGACATTTTAAATCATAGAAGAACTCCAATCATGTTTGAAGATGAAAAGATATTTATTTAAAATTTTTTCAAAAGATCCACATGAAAATTTTAACAAACTAACTTAAAATTCAGAGAAGCTTAGAAGCTAGGAATATGAATTTGATTAATCTAATTGGTTATTGGTAGACTATTGCTTACAATTCAACCTCTAAAGGCATTATATATTTGTCAAGTTTTTTTAATTTTGAATAATACACTTTTTTTGAAGTACTTAAGAGTTCAAGTGAATTGATGTTTTCAAATAATATTAATCAAATAATAATTTCCTTGAAAATTTATCTAGTTAAGAAATTCTTAAGAATAGAGGAGTGAAAAATTTCATGTAAGAATCTGAATTTTTTGAGTTCTGATAAATATTATTATATAATTGAGATTATAAAAAAGTTAATATTCCAATATTGTATTAATAAATTAATAATCAATAAGAATTGATATAATAATTTCATACTTGAAATTAATCTAAATTATTTTCAGTTTGGATAAGCCTTAATTAATTCCCTTAATTAAAATGATTATTTTAAGAAGGCAACATCACACATTATTTATTGTTCAATTAATCTATTAGATTGCTTATTTAATGTTCTTCATCTATAATTTCATTCATGCTTTCTGATGTTTTTCTTTAAGGGCTGAACTCTGGTTATTATTGAGCGTAAGGACTGAAATCATATTTTTTTATGGATGGTCTTTAATTGATAAAATTGATTCCAGTAGTTTAATGTGATTTTCTTTTTATATCATATTCACTTTATTCAACCATTTCTATAATGGTTTTAAGACTTGGTAAATGCCTATTGAAATGTTATTTTTGCATTTTGATTTTATCCTTAGTATTTATAAACCATGCATGTTTGATAGCATCTTAAACCTAAATTCTTTTATTGGGGTCTTTTTCTATCATTTTCTTTATTAAATCTAATTAACAAGCACTAAAAAGATGTGGAAAATCTGAATCTAAACACTTTTAAAATTTTATTTCTTATTAAGATATAAGAGTTTCTCTGTTGTTTAAGATCCTTTGAATAAATGAATTATTCAAATTTTATGATATTCCATAAAAGCTTACTAACAACAAAATGATTCCTAATTAATATATATCACTATTAACTGAAGGTATTTAATTTTAATTAATTTCAGGAGCAATAAGATATTCAGAAACAGTTTTAACATAATAATCAATAGATTTTTAATTATAAAGCTATGTTAAGCATAAAATCTTACTTTATAAATTGGATTGATAACATAAATTCCTAGTTATCCTTATTGATTGACTATAATTATATTATCAAAAGTTAAATTTCCATGAAAAAGGTCTTCATCTTGTAAACCTCTCAAATTTTAAAGAACAGAAAAAATTATAAATGCTAAATCAGCTTAAGTAAGCATCTTTTTATTATTAGATAATAATTATTCAAAAGTACTACCAATAAATTATTCAGTCACTAAATAAAGTATATCATTATCATCAAAAATACTTACAATAGGAAAAACATTTTGAATGTTATTATTTCTTAAGATTTTAATATAATTATTAATTATTTCTTACTAATCTTAGAATTTGAAATTTTTACGGTTTATAATTTGTGCTGCATATTTCTTTTTCTTTTTTTTATGAGATATTTCATAAAAATTTAAACATATATTATCTTAAATTCTGTATTTCTTAAGAAAATCAATTTATTTTGCCTAAAATTTTAAAATCTTAAACCATTCTTTTTATGACATAGGATGTGAGAATATTAAAATTAATCTTCCACCATTATTTTACAAAACAATTAGAAATAATTAATTATGATTACAATGAAATTTCTTTTTCTAGATAACACAGTCACTTAAAACAATACAATTAGTTTCCTAATAAATTAATAAACCATTAGCAATTGATATGAATTTTAATTATATAGAATTGTTAAGCATAACATGAGAAACTCCTTGCATATCATAGTTTTCTATTTCAATGTGTAATTCGATAAAAGACATTAACTATATTGTTGATTTAAGTTCTTATATATTATGTTATTTAAGCACCCATTCTAAGTTTACACTTGCTTCTTTTGTTTATAATTTGTTTAACCTTTCATTGTCAACTTTATTTACTCTCTTTTGCTTCATTTAATCAGTATTTTAATATTCTGATAAACTTATATGATTAATTGAATAATATCACAAAAATTTCAGATTTCTTTTAAGATTTTCATTCTAAAATGAACATATTAACTATTTTATTTAAATTTTATGATGAATTTTCTCATAATAACTATTAAAATTGTGATTTTATATATAATAGTTTATAATGAAAATAAATTCTTAAATTTTCTAGGATTTAATGATAATCTGAAAATAAATTGCCAAAATGTATCAACAACAATAATTTGATAGATGAAAGATTGCTTAAAAGTATTTTCAACTGTCAGTATAACTAGCATAGATATACAAGAATATTCTTAATTGTAAGTATATCAACAATCAACTCATTTAAATTGATATTATACAATACACCATATAACAAGTAGCATGAAATTAATTTTATCAGAACAAATAATCTCTTTATTTTTACAGAACTTTTTATTAAACATAATACTAAGTGATTATATCAATAGAATCTTGATTAATCTTTTTAATTAAAGTATTTTTTAATCATTCTGATTTCAAGTAATCAATCTGATTTCAAGCAAGTTTAAAAATTTATTTGAATTCTTATAAATATAATTTGAAAATACAATTATTTTTTTAAACTACCGACTCCTAAAAATGAAAGTAATTTTATTTTAAAAAAAAGTAATAAAAACTTTATTTATATAATTATTCAATTTAGAATTCCTTAAATAAGGATCAATCAAATTAATAGAGTAGAACCAAATTCTTCCTTTTTTACAACATAGATTGAATTTTTGCGAAATCTTAATTATAAAATGAAACAATTTGAAAATTTGAACCTAAAAGAAGCTAATGTATTAATATAGAAATTTTAGAAAATAATAATTAAAAAAAAATAAATCTTATAGATATGATATTCCTTTATAAATAATTAAATAATATATAATATTAATAGTAAATTTCTAAATATGTATGATAAGTCCGGAATCAATATATAAGTTATTTCATAGAAGAAATCCTATCAATGCTTGTTATATGGATTTTAAATATATCAAACAGTGAAACTAAGACTAATAAAAACGAAAATAATAATTTTATAATTATCTTTCAAAATAAATAATCAGGATAAGATTATTATTATAATAATAAAAATTATTCTCTTATTGCTCAAAGTTAAATTATTTGGAAGAAAAGTTTATAGAATTGTTAAAAAGTTAAATTTATAAAAATAGAAATATGTATTCATTTAAAACAGGAGTAGGCTATTTTAATAGAAAATCTAAGAATTAATTGATTGAAACAATATGAAAATCATCAGATAATAAAAAAAATTCATTATCAGTTTGATTTACGTAATGAGGAAAAGTATAAATTGATTTTAACTACTCCACATGATTAATTATTAAACGTTGATATACCACCAAGATTTATTATTGCAGTAAACAAATTTATAAATTAGAATTTTCTAAAATAATTGATAATTTAACTTAACATTAGTTATTTAATTGATATGTTGTCTAAATAAAATAGTAAATATTAGTATAAATTTTAAATTAGTTATTTAAAATCAGGTTCAACAATTTTNATATAATTTGAAAATACAATTATTTTTTTAAACTACCGACTCCTAAAAATGAAAGTAATTTTATTTTAAAAAAAAGTAATAAAAACTTTATTTATATAATTATTCAATTTAGAATTCCTTAAATAAGGATCAATCAAATTAATAGAGTAGAACCAAATTCTTCCTTTTTTACAACATAGATTGAATTTTTGCGAAATCTTAATTATAAAATGAAACAATTTGAAAATTTGAACCTAAAAGAAGCTAATGTATTAATATAGAAATTTTAGAAAATAATAATTAAAAAAAAATAAATCTTATAGATATGATATTCCTTTATAAATAATTAAATAATATATAATATTAATAGTAAATTTCTAAATATGTATGATAAGTCCGGAATCAATATATAAGTTATTTCATAGAAGAAATCCTATCAATGCTTGTTATATGGATTTTAAATATATCAAACAGTGAAACTAAGACTAATAAAAACGAAAATAATAATTTTATAATTATCTTTCAAAATAAATAATCAGGATAAGATTATTATTATAATAATAAAAATTATTCTCTTATTGCTCAAAGTTAAATTATTTGGAAGAAAAGTTTATAGAATTGTTAAAAAGTTAAATTTATAAAAATAGAAATATGTATTCATTTAAAACAGGAGTAGGCTATTTTAATAGAAAATCTAAGAATTAATTGATTGAAACAATATGAAAATCATCAGATAATAAAAAAAATTCATTATCAGTTTGATTTACGTAATGAGGAAAAGTATAAATTGATTTTAACTACTCCACATGATTAATTATTAAACGTTGATATACCACCAAGATTTATTATTGCAGTAAACAAATTTATAAATTAGAATTTTCTAAAATAATTGATAATTTAACTTAACATTAGTTATTTAATTGATATGTTGTCTAAATAAAATAGTAAATATTAGTATAAATTTTAAATTAGTTATTTAAAATCAGGTTCAACAATTTTTTTTACAAATATTTTGTTTCATAGAAATAATTTGCATAAATTTTATTTAAATAAAGACTTAGTTAATAAGCAGAATAGTAAATTTTAATTAAGAAACTTTAAATTATTATTGATTATTATTTTATATTTAAACTAACAATCAAGGAATTAATTTGTACAACTCTCAAACTTCCTAAGGTGAATATCTTTATGCTATAATTAAACTTTTATAACATTCTTGTATTAGATTTTAACATATGAATTTATTTAGTAAATAATATAAATAATGTTTTCAAAATTGAACATAAGTTTAAATGAATAATTGAATATTAATAAATAAGATAGACACTTACTTAGTTTTTAAGATTTTTAATAATAAAATAATATAAATATAGAATTATAATTAATTTAAAAAATCAAATGTAAAGTACAAATAATTCCTAACGATCAAATTACTTGTAAAATTCAAGTTCATCAGCAAGAAGAGCAAGAATATTTGATACTTCTTAAAGTTCTGAACATAGAAATACTCCAAGCATAATTCCAATTTCAAATAGTTAAGTAGCAAGATCTCCTTAAATATAAACGGAAGAATTTAATGTTTAAGGATTGTAGTAAAGTTAAGTAAGTGAAGTGTAAATAAATGATTTAAATAAAGTTAATCAATTTTAAAAATTGCCTGATTTAAGTCGTTGTAAAGTAAAATTTATCAAAAGAGAAAATTAATCTACATAAACTGAAGCAGATGATAAAGATCTTATTATTAGAGAATAAGAAGCATTAATAAAATAATTATAACGCTAAATTTAATAATAAAACAACCCAAATATGGAATTTTCTTTTCATAAAGAGAACATGGATTAATAATTAATGTCACCCAAATATAACAATTGTGTTGGAAATAATTAAACAAATTCAAATTTAGGAAATAATTCTTTAATGACAAATTCACCATATAAAAAATAATCAAGATAATAATAAAATCAATTCTATTTTACTGCGATTCCATAATCAAATAATAAATCTTATATAATAAAACCTTAAAATACAGAAAAATTAGTATTAGAATATACCAAGCAAAAGTCCAACAAAGACTATTTCTTTTCGTAGATGGATTGATTCTTATTTATAGTATTTAATATAATAATTATTAATAAGTGCTTTAATGAATTCATTAAAATACACAATTGATTATACATCTACTTAAGAAAGAGAGACCTTTAATCATAATATTAATTGCATTTAATTTCAGACCAATTAAGTAATATGGATAGTTCAAAATCCATAAAAATATGAGACAATTATAATCAAATTTGAATTTCCTTGCAAAATTAAAGAATTTATTATAAGTACAATAGTGTTTTACTCTCTAGATTCAAAATCTTGTTCTTAAGTTAAAATCTCATTATACAATATTACAAACCAGGGTGTAAGAATCTAATAAAAACTATTAGAAAGTGCTAATTTTATGATTCAGAACTAATAGAAAAAAATTTATAATAATGATTTTGAAGATAATACATATCAATATGCTGAAATCATATTTTTTAGTTTGAACAATGAATTATCCATTAAATCTTTATAAGTTCTAGGCTAATCCATATAAAATATCAAAACATAATAATAATTAACCACTTAGGAAATTAGTCATAACAAATAAGTAATCAATAAACCTTAAAATTAATAGAATAAATCATCTGATTAAACATCTAATTTAAAAATCGATTCATCATCAGATCTTAAAATTAATCCAAAAAATTCGATTAGTTAAATGTATTCTTAAATTTTGTAAAACCCTATTTAATTTAATCAAACTTAAGAATAAGGAAAAATAGAAAGAAATGATTAATTGAGTGAAGAGTAATTATTTTAAAAAGCAATTGAAGAAAGCCTTAAAACACATTAAAGAGAATCTTAAAATTAAGAATTATAACAGCTTGAAATAGAGAAATAGTTAAATGATTGTTTGATGAAAGAATAAAATATGAATTAGAATTATATTAATGATTAAGAGTATGAAGAAATGATTTAATATAATTCATCTATGATTAATGAAGATTTTGTCTAATATCATTAAGCTTTGGAAAATTCCTATTTTAGAAAATCAAGATTATTTGATAATATGAATTAGAAATTCAAACCATTATAATATCAGTAAGTTTTTATTGTTAAAGATACATTAACAGATTATGAGTATAAAAGATTTGAATAAAAAGTGATTAATTTAGGAGGTATTGTTGTTAAATCAATTAATAAAAAGATTACTATCATAATTTCAGATAAACCTATTTAATTTGATAATAAGTATTAAAATATTTATGAAAATTAGAAAATAGAATATTTATATATTGAGTACTAAATTCTTGGAATCTTGTAGTATGGATAAATGGCCTAATTTTTAGATGTATGAAGTGAAATGATAAAATTAATTAATTTGTTCTTATTTTTTATTAAAAATAGAATTTTCAATGATAATATTAATGAAATATATTCATTATAATTTAAGTTCATCAAGCTCTTATTTATTATAAGTAGAATTATAAAATTTACTAATATATTTAATGTGGTTCTTGACATCTTATATTTTTTCACTAATCATTAGATCATGTATAATTTGAAATCCAGAGAAATATTGTCTAGATAAATCAGCTGCTACAGGATCATTAAACAATCTAGTAAAATCTTGTCTAGAAAAGTTTTTCTTATGTTCTCCATTTTTCAAAAAGGCTTTAATGGCTTAATTATCAGTATTTTTGCTACCTATAAATTTTAGAAAAATGAATACATAAAAATTTCTTTAATAAGACTCCAAAATTTTTAGGAATGTTTTTAGTCTCTGACTTTTATGGTTAAGGAAGGTCCTTATCTTTAATTTTAATTATCTTTCCTTTTTTATTTATTTTTTCAGATTCTGAATAATCATATGATCCTTCAGTTGAAATAGAAAATCTATTTTAATCTTGTATTCTAGATGCTGTCATGAATTGTGTTTATGCTTCATCTTTAACATATTTGTGAAACGAAGAGTTAGGGTTTGAAAAATTGATTGTTGAAAATTTGAATGGTTGATTCTGCAATTACTATTAAATCATTTTGAATTTCGTATAAATAAATAATTATTTATGTAAATGATTATATTCTATGAAGAAAAGCAATGATACTTTAAATAATTGCAATAAAAATTACTTGATTTTAATTAATTATTATTATATTAAATAAAAAATATACTTAGAAGAACTAACATAATTTATTTATTATATATTTATATATATATGAGTCATTAATTATCAAATATTGAGAAAATAAAATAGTAACTTCATCTTTAATAATAAGTTAAAGAAATATTAGGAAAAGAATACATAGATTTATAAAATAAAGAGCATTTTAAAGTATATATAAGAATAATAATACATAAAGGTTATAATTGAGATTTTAGAGAAACCAAAAAAACAAAGAATATAAAATGAATTATAATTGTTATCAATGGCATTTTCATCAATAAAATATTTTTAAGAAATGAGTAAGACCACAAGTTAAGATGAGATGTTAAATTTATTTAGAGTAAATTGTGATATTAATTTAAGGAATTGTAATATATAGAAGTACCAGCAAGAAGAACTTTATTTCGTTTAGGAGATATTGGTAAGAATTTTTATATAATATTAAGTGGATCAGTTTGGGTAATGTATTTAATAATTATAATAGGTATTAGTTGGTAAATCAGGACTTTAAATTGGAGGATTTACAAAAGATGATAAAAAAGTAGAACATGATGAAGGTACTGTATAAGTATAATAAAATAAATAATTTAAGGATGAATATGAATTTACGGAATTAGATGATGAAAATATGTTATAATCTAAATATCCAAATATGATGAAAGTAGGATAAATTGGATAAGGAGGAAGTTTTGGTGAAATTGCTTTAACTAATTTTATTCCTAGATAAGCAACGATTGTTTGCAAAGAATATTCATAATTTATTACTTTATCAAGAGAAGCTTTTAATAAATTTTTATGTATTATTATTCATTAATAAATTAGCTGAATATTATAGTAGAATTCAATTGAAAAATTTTGAATTTTTGAAATCGATTTCAATATTTAATAATTGGAATGATGCTGAATTAAATTAAATGTAATATCATTTATAACCTATTGAATTTTGTTATAATACTTAGATTTATAGAGAAGGAGAATTTGTTAAGTATATTTTTATATAATTTTAGAGGTGTATATTTTATATTAGATGGATAAATTGAAATTACTCAAAATGCTAAAAATGATAATCAAAATGAAAATTAAATAGCAAAGAGAATGCATAGATCCTTAAGTATTATAATTAAAATTATTAAGGCACTAAAAATATTCAATTAAAATTAAATAGATGTGGATATGGTTAACTATTTGGTTATTTAGAAATAGTTTAAAATCATGATTATAGATAATCAAAAGCTGTATGTCTAACTGAAAAATCTAAAATGCTATTTTTACCTGCAGATGTATAATAATCTTAAATTTATTAGAGATTCAAATTGTATTGTTGTCATGGAGAAACACTTAATGAATTGAATAAATTAATTTCTAAATTAGATCAAAATAAAAAAATATCTAAAGAAATATTTCTAGGATAATAAGGATCTGTATAATTTAATGATGAATATTATTTCAATTCTTTAACTTCCCCTAATCATATTAAAACTTAAGATGATGATGATGATAGATATGAAAAAGTTAGTTTGACAACTAATAATAGATAATCTTAAAAAAATTAATAAAATTTTATGTAAAAAAACTCTGAGAGAAATTCTTATAAAAATTCTTAATAAAAATTATAAAAAGAAATTTTAGTTAAAATACAACATAAACCAACAAATATTTAATCTTATTATGAATTTATAACTTAACATTCAAAGGAGAAATCTTTATAATTAACAATAGAATGTCCACTTATAGAAATTTAATAGAGTAGAAAAGCTAAAGTATTATAATAGTAATTTTAATAACAATATTCAACTAAAAACTTAAATACACCAACTTAAAAGAATTTAGATTCAAAAGTATCATTAATATAATAATTAAAATTACCTAAAATATTTAGAAAATAATAAAAAGGAGATGATGTTTAATTATAAGTATCTCATTTCGTAAGATAACATAATTAAAGTGTTTAAATATATTGAAATATATAAAATATGTATTATCTTCATAAAAATAAAATAAAAAAAATTAAACAAATATTAAATACAAAAAGTTTAGGAATCATAACTTTAGTGATCTTTCACTTCTAATTGCTCCAAATTTTTCATTTAGTAAATTTTTAATTTTGAAATAATCATTATAAGTCCATGATTTGATTGTGTCTTATTGTTGATTCAACATTTTTAATGCCTAATAAAATAAAAGAATAGATTACTTAAGTCCATGTAACAAATCTACCTTTGACTCTTAATCTCTCTTCTGCAACTTTTTATCTAACATGATAATGAACTTTTTTCTCATATGTTCGACTATGTTTTTTTTCTAAATATCTAGCTACTTTCTATTTTCTAGCCATTTCTTTTAAAGATTCATGATTAGTTGATGTACATAATTGTTCAACCCAATCTTCAAATTTAAGAGTTTCTTCATCATTAAGAATTTCATCACATAAACCTATTTTGATTCTCATAATGTCATCAGATTTAAGATAAGTTGCTATAAATTCCTCTTATTTTAATGATGATTAGAATCTCATTTTCAAATTAGAGAAATGTTCATCAACATTAGTTGGAATAGGAAGATTCTTTGGATAAAAGAACTTTTTCTAATTTTCTTTTTAAAGTGTTGCAGCTAGTATTTCTAAATCTCCCATAGCATGATGATCTAATGATTACTCTTAGGTTGAACATTCTTCAATACAAATCTTCTTTCTTGGTTCCTCATCTAAATGAAATTCATCTAATGTTCTAGGATTAGGTTTCTTATATAAAGATAATTGATAAGGTGAATAAACAGGAGCTTAATCTTCTTCCTCTATATATTAATTAGGTTACTAAAATAAAAATACTATAATACTTATTATTCATCATCATTTTCTCTATAATGTGGTTCATCTAAGAATCTCTAATGATTTTATTAATCTTATATCATTTCTATACATTCTTCTCTTATGTCTTGATTAGCACTCATTTGAAGACAAGATTTTATATTTTTTAAAAAATCCTTTGAATTTTGACAAATAATTCTTCTATATTTATAATTACAACCATAAACCCCCTACACTAATACTTTTTATTAAAGAATTTCTTATAATTTTAATATTCTCATAATTAATACAATTATCTATACAAAATTATTGTTGATATGAAGAGATCATATGTTATATAATTATATATATATATATATAAATTCTATGATCATTATATATATATATATATAGTAAGTATATTTTCATATATTTATTTATTATTTCTCTTCTTCCTCAATAACAGAATCAAGTTTATCATTAATTAGATTTTCAATTTATGATATATTACGAGATGATACTTTACTACTTAAACTTTCATATGAATTCATTTAACAAAATGATGGATTATACAATTAGAAATCAGCATACTTTCTAGGACTTCTAGTTCTCTTACGTTATTCCATTCTTATTTTATAAGATGTTGGATTACATCTTTTTATTTAAGCAGCTTAACATTCTTATCCAATTGAATGTGTATCCTTTTAATCAACTAAGTTATATATATTTATATATTTAATACTTATTTAAGTTATTCCTGAAAATCCTGTAGCTTTATCCAAAATTTCTTATAAGATATTTATATTTTCTAATTTACAACTGAAATAAGGATGATCCAAACATTATTATGCTGAATATCTACTCTAAGGATTTGCATCTAACATTCCTTTCAATAAACTTAATGCTTCTTTTTACAATTTAAATTCAAATTCTTTAAAATTAATCTAACATTATTTATTTTATTCCATTATTTCTGTTGTATTTTCTGCTCTAAATAAGGTTTTCTTTGTTAATCTTTATTGAATATTATATTTATTTATTACAATTTGTAAAATATAACACCTGCACTAAAAATATCACATTTTTCACTAAAATACTCTTCATTATTAGTATTTTTTAAGATTTCAGGTGCAATATATCCAGGTGTTCCACATACACTTAATTTTTAAAGTTGTTATTTATAGATTGCTAATCCAAAATCAATAATTTTTAAAGATGTAATGTCATTTGGTTTTTATAACAATATGTTTTCCAATTTAATATCTCTATGAATTATGTTCATAGAGTCTAAATGATTCAAAGCTGTTATGATTATCTATTAATAATAAAAATTAAATTTACTTTAATAGCTTCTCTTATTTAATATTAAGGCAATTAATCATCTGGATATGACTTAATATAATTATACAATGTATTTCCCTCTAAATAATCTGTCACTATATAATAAGAGTTCTCTCCTTAATAAATTTCATATAATTTAACAAAACTTGGATGCTCTATTCTTTATAATATTTAAATCTCTTATTGTAATCTATTCTTAAAATTAAGAATATAATTCATACAATTCTATCGTTTGATTTCTTTTATAACAAATATCTCTTAGAAATACATTTTGCTGCATAAAGTGAAATACTTTTCTTACATTTCACCAAACATACTTTAGAAGATGCTCCCTAACCTATTATTTAATTTGAATCATAAAATATTGAAATGTTCCCAAAAAACACTCTGCCTGACAAATGTACTTTCAATAAGTTTAATGAATTATGATCTGAATCAAACCATTTTATACGATTATTATAATATATTCCAAATGAACATAATTCTTCATTCTCATTTGACTTCCACATTACTCTTGTTTCCCATATATATTATACAACATACTTTGCATTTTACATATTTTTATGCTTAATACTTATTTATTTTTTATTACTTCACTTAAAATCATTTAATCATCATGCACTTCTAAATAATATGTTTTACTTTTCAAGATATGCTTTCTAACACAACTCATATGATATATCACTTACATTTTATTTTATTGCTTATATAAATATAATAATATTATCTAAATATATATTTGAATTCAAAAACACATAGATTTATCACTTTATCATCATTAATTACAAAAATCTAATTCTATACAATAGAGACTCACTTAAATTATTATATTGCATATTTTTAATCATTAATCATTTTATCAATCAATCCGACAATCATATTCTTATTAATTACAACTATTAACATCTATAATATTCTAATTTAACAATAAAAAGAATGAATACTTAAAAATATAAATTCATAATAATCACACTAATTAATAACTGAATAAAAATAAATATATGTTTAACAACTATAATATGAATTTAAAACAAAACGAGCTTTATGAACAGTTGTATGAAAAGCTTCAAGATAATTTAAAAGAAGAATTCATTTAATTGATTGATGAATATGAATCCTAAATAAATTAGCATCTTTTTGAATAAGAAAAGTTGTTAGATCAAATAAACAATTTGTAATTGTAAACTCAAAATAAATTAGATTAAGAATTAGCTAAGTAATGTTTATTTCAAATATAAATTAGTAACTTTGAACTTTAAAAATAAATAAACTAGTTGAATGAATAATTATAGCAACAAAATACCTAAATTTCATTTTTAAATAAATCGATGAAAAATGTATATATTGAATAATTAGACTTGTTTTCTCCTATTAAAGCTCCTTCACTCTCTCCTCAAATAACTAGAACATAATGTAATATTATTATTTTATGATGAATTAGCAATAAATAAATAAGTTAAGAGAAAGTTATTAATGACAGATAAAGAAAATGATAACTTAGGTAATTGTTACAGCAGCATAAAAAAGATTAGATAGAATGAAAATTTTCTAGAAGAATAAGAATTTTTGATTTATTTCAAAGAGCAATGCATAAAAGAGTTTTTAGACAAATAAATGGAAAGAGAATAAGATTTATATAATTTATGGTAAAAGATGTAAAATAAGAGTTTGGAGAAGTGTTAGTAATTATAAGAAACAATAGATTTAGTCTGTTCTTAGATGGATGCTTATAAATAATAATATTATTAAGATATTAAACTCTATACTGATGCAATTTAATCACTTGAAATTAGATTATCAAAATATAAGATTGGTTTTCAACATATTTTATAAAATAGTAGCAATTAAATTGAAATGAATAGTATTATTCAAATAGCAAAGAGTTTGAATACTGAATTTAATAATGTGAATGATATGGATAAATTAATTGATGTCTTAATGGAATTTAATTAGACAAGCCAGAAATTTAATATAAGTCTTTAAAGTAATTAAAATATTAAGATTTAAAATATGTAAAATTAAATTGAAGAATTAGAATAGTAAAAGAAAGAATATAATGATATTAAAATACAAAGATAAGAATTATTAGAATTAAGTTAGTAAATGAATAGTAAAATAATATAACAATCAAATTAGATTGAAGAAATGAATTAATAAATAGCTTCTCTTACTTAATTATTTGCTAAGTCTTTATAAGATTTAGAAAGAATATAAGGTGAAAATGAAACATTAAGAAAATCTTATAATTTTAATACTAATTTCAGTAATACTGTAACAAGCAGAACTTAAGAGGGAAGTGTTAGTTTAAAGAATCATTTTATTGCAAATAGATATTCAACATATATTCCAAGAGAAAGTTTTAGTTGTAAGAATTCTTATCGTATGGATCAAAGATAAACAAATTTCAGTTCAGACTTTAAAAAATAATAACCAAATTATGAACTTGATGATATCTGTTGTTTATTAGATTAATTACTTAATCAAGGTTATTCAAATAACACTCTTGATTTCATTAACAATGTAAATTAATGAATTTAATGATAGTTTCAATGTTAGTGTGGCAATTTCAAAATTTAGATGCTATGGTAAAAACTAAAAGATTTCTTAATAATTGTTTACTATTCATATAATTAATAAGACGATATCTTTATATCATTAAACAAATTTATTTGCGATCTTAAATTACCAATTAATTAATTTGAATTAATTGTTGAAGATGGCTTATAATAAACAACTAGTAAATTAGAATCAAATTCTATTTTATTATGTTAATTATTACATCGATTAATATCTGATATTCATGATATGAAATCATCTTAAACATTTATTTTTGAATCTAATTTTAAGGGAGAATCTTAAAAAGATTATTCATAAAGTATTATGTAAGAATTGACCAATCTATCAAAACAATTAATTCACATCTGTTAAGAAAATGATGATATTATAGTCTTACAAATTGAAAGATAGATTGAAATACAAGAATAATTAAAACTTTAAAGAAATAAACAATTAAGGGATATTTAAACTAGTACTTGTAAGATTTTAATGGAATTATTTAAAGAATGGAAATAAAATTATCTAAACATTTCATAAATCTTATTAATTTTATGTAAGGGTTGGCAATAATTATAATAATAAAAATAGGATAGAGTTTTAGATGGAATATTGAAAAATGTGCATGATGAAATAAAATAATTATAAAAATCCAATTTAGGATAAATTATTAGTTAAGAATTGAAAACATTTTCATTTATATATAAAAAATGAACTCTATAATATAACAATATTTCAATCAAATTACTTATTCTAAAAAAGTTCTAGATCTATTTATTCTTCTTCTTGATTTCGACTTTTCTAGAAGATCAAAATTTAATACATTTTATATAAGTAATATATATTATTTAGATTAATTCCAAGATCTGGCTTTATTCAATGAATAAATTTCAGAGTTTTATAAATTAGATTAAGTAAGAAAAAAATTATATTGGAAGTATATATCGTTATGGTACTTTCAAATAGAACTTTATCTAAGATCCTACTTTATTAAATATTAAACGTTCTAATAAATCTTATAATTATTAATTCAACAATAAAACACTTGAAAAAAATACCTGTATAATACAAAATAT